>JBAMJV010007380.1:0-103681 GCA_037951105.1 Echinarachnius parma
CTAACATATTGGATAGTTCAGTCTCTCTATATCGTTTCATAGCATTACTTTATAAGATCGAGATCTTAATTTTAAGGAAACATGGACAAGTAGGCAAAATACATTACCTCAGTAATACATGTTAGATGTCGGTAAGGAAACTCAGATAAGCCATCGTTGTAAATGTGAAAACTGTATCATTATCATATTTTACACATACATATTCATACTCTGGCTAGAAATGATCGCTTAATTATTTCTAGTGACTGTTCAAGACGCAGACAAATAACAGGGCCACAACGGGCATGCGGTTAATAAGACTGTGTTCTAAGCGGAAGGATCAGGGTTCGAGACTTAGACGGCTGGATTAAGTCTCTCTGACAACAGACTATTTATGTCTGAAAATATTGAATAAGAACTTCTACTTGTTACATATATTTTTATCAAGTACAAGTTGTAACAAATAACTTTGTTGGCCAGACGTTATCACTGAACTTTACATTGACCAACCCTGTGGTCTGGTGATAGCAGCAATAATCGCTGCCCGCATCCGCTTCCACGTTCAATGTTCTGAGATCGTCCGTGAAACCAAGGGATGAAAGAGTGATTGAACATGTGAATGGAAAGTATAGCTTAAAGGGATCTAATAACTTTGTTGACATGTGCAAAAAGTGATGAGTGGTTGATACAATGTATATTGTTGTTATCTGATATGTCCACTGGGTGTGCGTGAAAATTTCAAGTTAAATGGACGTTTTATTGCCGAGTAATGAGCAAAAATGCAAAGTGATATCACTAACTCATTGCACTGACTTTGCGCACTGTTTTAACGATCCAGTGGATAACTTTACATCTGAACGCTTCAATCGTAAATATCTTTTTAACGAAAGGGGAATTTGAAAAACCGAAACCTGTCCCATGCTTTTTATTGTTAATACGAATACAACAAGGCATAAGGGAACCGCTAGAATTCCAATTGGATTTTGAGGATTTGGACAATGTTACTAAGTCCCTTTTAGCTACGTCGCCAAAGAGGGAAGGAAAAGGGCGGCTCATGCCAAGATAAGTGGTAGACACACTGTAGCTATGTTGAGGATCCGTTTTTTCTGTACGGTTGTTCTGTGATCCTGGTGATGTCCAAACGAAGAGAGTTTGACGTAACCATGGTAACAGGTGGATGATACTGTATTTCACCGGTAATGTTCTTCATCGTAAGGATAGGGGTATAAAGGTAGCTCGTATCCATACAAACATGGTAAATTGCAGGCATAATTATTATACAACGTGTAATAAGGGTCCGTTTTTCAGGGATTGTTCTGCGCTGGCCATAAGATCAATATTAGGTACGTAACATTATGGGAATTTAATACTGAACCACTTTTCAATGATCCTTTCCTGATGAGGTCTGGTAATATGTAGCAACTATAATGGTTTCCCACATCCGATTCTACGTTGAATGTTTTATAATTATTCATGGGATGCGATATTGGCAACTGTTGCGTGATATTAAGGATCGGGGTACTTGGTAACTTCGTTGCTATGTGCAAAAAACATCCCTTGGCTAGTTGGATGCTGGGATAATAATGATTATGGACTAAAGTTTAGTTTAACTGTCTGCTTGCCCAGCTTGGAGAGCTTAGAAATGAGGTGACGGGATATCCTTACCTCTTTTACTACCCCCTTACCACCCCCCCCCCCCCCCCCCACCCCCACACACACATCCTCTGTGTGTGTTGGCCATCTCCTTCCGAGGAGGCGCACGACATTCGGTGGGGAATAAATTTCCTCCCAAATGCCAAACCTAAAATGACTTTTATCATTTTGTTTCTCAATATCGGTTTCTTCATATCAAATGGTATCACTTTACTAATAACTGACATTTCAGAATGATCTTGAATTTGATATAGCACCATATAACCATGATAACATTATTGCACAGCGCATCCGTTTACCACGTTTACACGTTCAATGTTCTTGTTCAATGTTCTTGGTTTGGCCATGAGGGGGGTCATGAGATTGAAGCGTGGTGATTGGAACACGTGAATAGCAAGAACCACTGCATAATTAGATATGGTACTGTTGGAAGCATTGGTGGTAGAGGAGAGGGGGCGGGATGGGCAAGCCATGACCCCCTTCTCTTAACCCATTGCCAACCGGAACCTGGTGGACCCTGTATCAACTTTGTGGGTATTGCACAAACTAGAACATGTAGAAGGGAACATGTTAATAGTAGCCAGTACCAACTTTTGTTTTAGTTTATATGAATGAAATAACGACTATTTTCCTTCAAATTATCATTGGAAGAGCATCCAAACATGAATCGAGAACGTCAACATCCTTAGAATGTAATATTCAATTAGATGAGTACAGGGTGGAGGGGTGGTGAGGGGCAAGTGAGGGGAGTAGAGACAGGTTATAGAAGAGCGACTCAAGTGTTGTTGTTTTTTAATGCCCGAAATTGAAGGATGATAACAGTACTGGGAATAATACAATTATCATCTGAAAAACATAATAACTATACATTACCACAATTTAACTTCTAGTATAATCACTATTGATAATACATTGAAATGTGATAACCTTCAAAACAATGATATAGGTCGTAATGGTATAACGTCTGACAGATGTGCAATAATTCAGTGTAATTGCTTTCTATCATCCAACCTGTAGGACAATGAACTTCCCCGGCCTATGCATCGCTCTGTTCAATATTTTATCGATCACGGAGAATATGATATGGTGTTGACGTTGAGCAACGCGCGCATTTCCGACAGACAGATGCGGCAGTATACACCGCCTTATCTGCGTCTGATGTGAAGTAACTATTGCTCGTCAACATCTCCCCCGCCCACGTCGCCGCCGTTACTCTCTCTCTACCCCTCTCCCAATATATCAATCACTCCACCTCTTTCTCTGTCTGTCGTTATGTCTATTCACCTCATTTTCTTCTATAAATCCACACCTCACCTTCTTTCTTCCCCCTCCCTCTCCGATCTTCTTTCAATGTTCAATTTCAATTTTACTTCCGTTTCCAACAACATAGTACAAATTCTCTCTCCCCTCTCTCATGCTACCCCTCCCCCCCCCCCGCTCTTTCTTCCCCCCCCCCCCCTTAGCGCCATCTACCAATACTATTATCTCTTATAAAAAAAACTTTTAACCTCACCCTCTCTACTCCATGCAGTTCCCATCCCATGTCATTCTTATTATTGCTAGAGTTATATTCTTCTTCCGTTCCTCGTCTGTATCTGTTGCATAATTTCTCTCCTCTGATGTGCGTTGTCTGGGTAAGTTCTACATGTACGTATACCTGTATGTCCTTGTGCGTTATGGCGTCATTATTCTAGCTAGAATACTTTTTGAGCTTGCTCACCAATAAAACAATATAATAACAGGAACAAATGAAGATAATAGTGTGACGTCATCACATCAGCATGTTGCTCCAAAGCTGTTTGACCCCCCCCCCCCCCCCCAGCCAACCCCTAGTAACGTCTGTAACCAACTCATAACAGTCTGAAAGCAACTCATAACAGACTACAAACTATAGGCCAATGATTCTCTAAACCAATCCCATCCTACATAATTATGTTCTCATCCTATCATCCCTTCATCCCAAATCTAGAACTCCACCTCATTATAATTATACGATGATCCAAGAGATGGATTGTTGTAGGTTTAATTGTAGGCTTACAAAGTAGTTGATTATATGATTGTCTTCCATCGATAAACATGATAATCACGAAGATAATTTTAATCAAATCAACCCCACCTCACATTTTCCCATCCCCTCGCTTAAATATGAAACTACATAGGTTAGATTATTACGTAATATACAATCTGTCAAGAGATCAAACATTAATTGCAGATATTCAGTTATTATCAGATTATGTACATCGCCATTGATTTTAATTGTCATCCATCGGATTATTTAATTCAAAAAATTCCGTCGCCTAAAATCTAGCATTACATAATAATCATATTATTTCTCCAATACAATCAGACAATTGAACAAGTAAGTAGAATAAGAGGAAAATAGTACGCTTATATCATAATAATAGCAGTCCTCAATTTGAATTGTTATCCAACGATAATCTTGATTAATCGGTCTCACCTCTTTCATCCGGCCCCAAATCAGTGAGCAAAGATTCAGAATTACATACTTGTTGCTCTTATTCAATAGCAGACAAATTATAGACTTACATTATTCTAAGTATTTGTCAGTTTTAATTGTTATCCAACACTAATGCTGACGATATCTAATCCGTGCTCTATATTCGTTATATGTAGGTCAGGTTTCCAAGGTCAAGCTGATTTAGTGTGTGTTCATTTAACCCGTTTCATCCCAGATTAATGTGTAATCGTCATACAACTAATACATGGTCCAGGAGATCCTGGTAGGCAATCGGTTACTGTTTATTTGCTAGCTGAATTTGTTTTTTGATGAACATTTATTAAATTGCCTGACAGACCATGCAGACTGGATGTCTTTTTCCGCCTTTGATCAGTTTTTAAAATAAATTATATAGTATGTTAAAACGACACATGAAGAGCAGCATGTTCAATCCCACTTTTAACAAATTAGACAAAGTGTAGCACTCGATCAACAAATCGAATATGTTATAATATTTATATGCTATATTGTCTTATCGTACCAGAAGGTGTATACCCGCTTCAACATAAGAAACCTTAAAAATCAACATTAATATGACAAGAGTATTTACATAAACATCGTCAAACACCATATTTATAAACATTATGAAAATTAAGAAAAGGCAGCGGAGAGCGAGATTTAAAACAAGTAGAAGAAGTAGGGAAAGGGACAAAGACAAAAAGAGAACATGAGAAAGAAAATAGAAGGAATTAGAACATTGAAAGAAAAGAAACTAAGCCGAAAAATCGACTTAACGCCCTTCTCATCCTGACCCGACGAACTTATCACCTCTCCTTTCCCTATCCTCCCCCTTCATGCCCTTCTCGCCTAGCTTGACCCTGGCTACACCACTGACCACTGGCACTGACCATGCTGACCCGAACTGTGACTGGACAACACATGCACGAAGAACAACATGATTGTCAAGTCGATTGTAAACATAACAACATGGCAGAGTGGTCACGTGATGTTTATAACATGATGACCTCACAGTCGTCGTGACCGTGGTATACCACGCTGGGGTTTCATTCACCGGATCGCCTCATTCATCATTCATCTTAACCCCACGTCCACACTACATTTGCAAATCGGGAGACGTACGTGTTGCTTTGTATTTAATGTATTCAGATAATAGTATAATGTATCGCAAATATTTTATCACATTGAACTATTTAATGTTAATTTAGCAATACAGAGTTTTACATGTGCGATTATGGTGCATGGTAAAAACACTCGTAGGACCACGTACGACTTTGGTACTGTAATGCAAATTAAATGAAAAAGGCAATTACACGTTGCAGCTATTGGTCACCAATTTCATTTAATCTTAAACTACTGTATAATGTTAAAAATGTATATTTTGCAAATTGCAATGTAGGTAACGTATCCTCGACTTTTCCTCGATGTTGGACTCAAGTGTTAACACAGTCATGTTTTGGTCCGGAAGCTTTTGAAATCCCTGAACTCCCAGAAAAGACATAGAAAAAATATTCCTTCCGGCAGGGCTTTGATAATCTTATCACGGTTGTCTTCTTTGTTGTTTCTACTTTATTCCGTAAACATCGTGCTTACACGTTATGTAATGTTGGCTAGGCCTATTGTTCTGTCTTTTGTTTGAAAAGATAATCTTATTCTGCAAGGTGACACTCTAGATCCGCGTGCAATGAGTGCGAAAGTATAATGACAATATACAGTACCTACTGTATGAGTTATACTATCACATATTGATTGTACGATCGATATGAACACAGATGATGACGATGACGACGACGACGATGATGATGATGATGATGATGATGATGATGATGATGATGAATGGTGATGATGATGATGATGATGATGATGATGATGATGATGATGATGATGATGATGATGATGATGATGATGATGATGATCAGATGATGATGATGATGAATGATGATGATGATGATGATGATGATGATGATGATGATGAAATGGTGATGATGATGATGATGATGATGATGATGATGATGATGATGATGATGATGATGATGATGATGATGATAAATGGTGATGATGATGATGATAATAATAATGATACTGATAGTGAGGAGGAGGAGGAGGAGAAGGAGGAGGAGGAAGAGGAGGAGGAGGAGGAGGAGGAGGAGGAGGAGGAGGAGGATACAACTAATAATGACAATATATATAGATATCCTCGCTTGATTTTTGACATGAACAAAGTGCATGTTCACGGTGTCATATTGTTTCTTCCTTTTGAAAAACATAATCGTTAATTTCGAAAGGTTACAGCCAATAAAGATGTTTGTTTATTCATGCTCTACGTCTATTATTCTCAAGTTTTGTTTAACCCACCAGTGTTCATTAATGAACCTGGCTAAACAAAATTAAAAATTGTGTTCTATTGCACTTTGGGTTAACGAATGAGTTACTATCTCAATAAACAGACATTAGCAGTAAACACGATGGCGAAACAACAGTTCGATAAAGACAATCGTTTGTTCATGTGTCGTACGACTGATATCGATTGATGGACAAGATACAAGTGCCCTACATAGGCGGGCATGATCTCGTTCGGGTGCGACTTTAACATGTTTATGTGAATGATTTTTCACCGCAACGCGGAGATAATAAGATCTTTGAATGATTATAAAATTAGATGAGAGTGGCGGTTTGCCAAACAACACGCTTTATATAAGCTTTGGTATTACCGAGGCGGGGTGAAGGAATGTAGCGCCCTCATTCCCCCCCCCCCCCCACCCCCCCCCCCCCATCCCCCCACCCACACCCACCCACACACACACACACCCTACTGGGACTTTAAAACTCAATTTTATGAAGACATCTTTTTGTTCACCCCATGGTAAGAGGCTATGGGTGCAGAAGGTGGGCACCCTGTGGCAAGAAGGAAATTGGGGAACCTGGTAAGAATAAGAATTCCCAAGAATGTCAAGGGGGGCTACAATTGCCCCCATCTAAGCTCTTATACCTATACGCCGTGGTAATATATTAATCGTGTTAATAATAATGAGTCATGATGCATGCTCATCAGTAAGTTAAGTTTTGTTTCAATTAAGTAAATACTATTAAACCAAACAAACATAATATACATACATAATAATTTATGTGCATATTAGTCGCGAAATATTTATCGTTTGGTATTCTAGTTCATTTCCCGCACGCATCCGATCATAATTCGAAGTATTTCCCTTGCGATCGAATACGATAAATATAGTATATATCGTGTATATTGTTATCCTTATAGAACTTGAATATTAACATGACCGTATAAGCGTTAGTTTTTATAGTTTGCCTTTATGGACCCAAAAGTAGGACAACGCGTTTCGTTTGATTGTACGTGACTGTAGTGACATGAACACCAGCACCGTTACCATGGTAACAGCCTAGGTGCGAGGGGAGCAACTCTCTCCCTCCTGATTATACTTCCACAATTCTCTAGCTGGAGGGGAAGGAATACCGTATCCTTAAAACTTTCGATTTTTGCTGGAGATACGCGCGCCAAAGGTTTCCGCCGCTTGCATATTTTCACACTGACACATTTTGAGTTACCCTTATTACCCCTTATCATATCAGGGATAATCATATACTACATAATACATAGTTCCCTACATATCGTGTAGATATATTCTGTTTAAATTGGCAACATTGGCTCGAAAGGGGTTAAAGTAAAACATATACGAGAAAGGAAAGCCTCATATTTATGGAAAATATCTCTAGAACGGAGGAGATATGGCCTTATCAATATCATGAATACTATAGTTCCAAACTTATTCTGTGCAAATTGGCAACGTTGGCTCGAAAGGGGTTAAAATCACACATTTTTAAGAAATGGAAGCCTTATATTTATGGAAAAAATATCTCTAGAACGGGGGAAATAATTATGGCCCATTTCGATGGGATTAAAGGGAAACGAGTGACGGTCCAACACGAGACTCCCTCTGCAATTCCATGCTTGGCTGCATGGGGCGTATGCATGGGGGAAATGTGGCATTTCTCTAGGGGCCGAGTTCGTTTGCCCGATCGTCAATCGATTCTCTCTTCATCATTCGGTGACTGCAAAATAAACTGACTATTCTGTCAAAAAATGCGTAAAGATTTTTGTTTTGCCCTAAAATTCGATATCTTTGCACAAAAATGTTCATTTTGCTCGGAACTGGATGCTTGCTGCACGAATATTGCCGTGTTTCTTTTTTCTTTTTGGGGTTTTGTTTTGTTTGTTTGTTGTTGTTGTGGGTGTTTGTTTATTTGTTGTTGTTGTTGTTGTTGTTGTGTTGTTGGGGTTTTTTTTTTTTTTGGGGGGGGGGGGGCTGCAGCTCCTGTTTCATTATTGTATTCTCTTATATTTGACGATAATGCATGTGACTGAAACAAAAATGCCACCCAAAAAGTTACATGACTATAAGGGAAAAAATGTTACGGGATTGTACCGTTGTGACTTTAGCGAAAAACTTTATGTTGCCAAATCACTAAAAATATCGCCAATGACAAATACAATTTATATTCGATTGGGAAAATTACAGCATTTGTCATCAATTCTAATCATTATAACAACGTGAAAACTAAAACGACTGATAAATGTGACCGCAGCGTTTTTTTGTTTTTTTTAAATGGGGTAAAATATACAACAACAACAAAATTACCATTACTTCACCTCAGTTGCCTCATAATTATTTTGGGTAATTCATTTTTGTTTGTGTGATTTATGATATTAATTGATATTATTTTAACAAACACCAAATGGCAGGAACACTTTATAATTATTCGTAATAAATAAAATTACATTCCCATGGCAAGTCAATGAGAGGTTAATACCGTATACAGTACTCAGCACGATTTGGATCGTGGAAGCGGTCACCCCTTCAAACAGATAATCGAATCGTCCGCAGCACTTGGACAGCTAGCCAACTTGCGAGTCGCTCGGTACGGTTTGGCACACGTCAGACGGGTATAAGTACCGCGAGTCTCACGAAGAGAGGTTAGAAAAGGAACTGAAACTCGACGAGTGAACATACGCTACTCCCACACACGGATACTGTACTCTGTTCTCTCTACTCGTGTTTTATTATTTTAAAAAAAAAACTGAGCGAATTATTTAATTTGATCAACGAATTCACGTGTAATTGTTATTTATCAAACAGAGGATATTTGCATATTTGTTTGCGTCAACTTTCGAAGTTTTACAGACGAACTTGTTTTAACAATTTTATTTATCATCAACCAACAACATTTTGTGGCTGCAACTAAATAAAGCAAAACAGTGGTGAAAGTATAACATTTTTACATACTGCAGGTCGGAAACCCGACTATCGAGCAGCCCCGAGATTTTGCTCAGCGTTGAGAGCAAAAAAAACACAACTAAAGTGAAGTTGGAGGAGTTGAACAATCCTTGCTGCAACATGTTGCCGGAAGACCATCACAAGCTGCCGCACCACCCGGCCGCCACTGGCGGGGAGGTCTCGCTGGAGAGTCGATATGCGCTGCTGCGCCACATCAGCGACAACGTGATCGGACAAAAAACGAGATTCAGTGGTCCGTTTGGAGAGAAACAGGGTAAGCACACCAAGTGATTTTTTTTTTTTTTTTTTTAATAATTTTTAGACACATTATTGTCAATACTGTATGTCATACTTACTAAGTATAAGCTAAAAAGACGAAGATAATACTATTGTGTCAAGGTTTTTAAATTAATAATTTTAAATAAGCCCAATATTGTAATTTATGTTTGCATAATTATGATGTAGACGCACGACAATGAAATGATAATTATGTTCTCCTTGGCTCGGATTTTTATTTGTAAAGTGAATAATTTTTTTTTTTTTCTTCAAATGTATTTATCATAATTATTCTGAGAATATTCCATGTGCAAATGATGAATATCGAATTGTCAAACATTGTGGTTTTGTGGTCGTGTAGACGTGGTTCAATGTGTAACAAAAAAATGCTGAACACCATGTATATAGTTTAATTTAATGCATCATCATTATATTTGTCGAAAGATATTCGCCTACATTTCTATTGTATTAATCATCAAAATAATGTTCCCGTTTGTGTAACTATAGTCACACTATGCAAGGGTTCAACAACATTGGCATCAATTGAAATGCTTTCCACACATTTTGTACAGGCAGTTACATTTTATAACACATACCTATTGTATTACGTAAATGTCGCTCCAAAATGAATTGATTATTACTATTCCTGTCTCTCTCCGTTCCGAATGCGCTTCCTAATTAAATTTGCCTTGATACAGTTTTCATTCCATAATATTCATGTATAACACATGCTAATCTCCCATATACTTTTTGTTCAACATTATTCCTTGTATAACACATGCTAAACTCCTGGATACTTTTATTCAACACAGCCACTGTATAAAAAAACACTCCGTGTAACACGTGTAAAATGCCAGATCCGATCCATTAAACAACTATATTATGTACATGGTATTGTGTAACTCCTAGATACTTTCATTCAACACAGCCAACATATGATTTTACTCCGTGTAACACGTGTAAAATGCCAGATCCGATCATTAAGCAACTATTATGTCCACGGTGTTGTGTCAAGGGCGCTGTATAAATTCAGCCCGCGATTTATGTTTATGCGGTTTGGCATGTTTGCCCGTTTACCCGTGTCACTCATATTTTTACAATGACAAATCAAGAGTAATTTTCAACTGAATGCTATGTTTAGCAAACATTCCTCGTCATTAATTTTCTCGTGATTTTGAGTAGCAGCGTCATTCATTTTTATTTTGTGTGGAACATAGAGGAGGTATGAAATAGACGTAAGTGTAATACAAAATAATTAATGTTATTCACTAGAGGTAGTATGAGTTCAATAATAAAATGCTATGTATATTTATTTATTTTCGAAATACTTTATAAACGATCACGATGTAGTTGTTAAGAGAGTATAACATTTGGAAGGGTAACAATTTTGGAAGAGGATATACAATGTTAAAATGAAAGAGGTAACACGTGTATTCGCAAATTTAATTGACAAAATAAAGATACCCTCGTTAGTAAGGTATCAATTTCCGTAAGTTTGGAACGTGTTTTTATTTAAAATCGATCAACTGCTTTTTGATCGATCATTACCTCTTGTTAACATTAACGCATTTTTCATAATTAGAATTTTCAAATCAATATTTCTTCATTCTGTTGTAGTTGTATCCCACTGCTTTAACCACATTATTAAAATCAAAAATTATAAAAAATGATATGATAACTATACAACAAAAAATATTTTCACAATACCACTTTAATTGATGATGATGATGATGATCGAAGTATAAACGATGATTAAAAAAACCCCGATATATTGATGTAATCGATCAGAATAAAAATGAGTTTCCGAAATTTGTTGAGGATTTTTTTTTTTCAGGAGCGAATCAATATGTTATTATTTTGTAAGCTGGGATAGCATGGGCGGGCCTATACGTTTTAATACGAATTACATAAAATTCATGTTAAACATAATTTATTATCACAGCTATGATCGGATATAGTAATATAATACTGCAACTCTCTTCTACTATCGTCTCCAATATTGTTTTAATAATCTAGATTCATTTGAAAACTCACTTATTCTTACTCACTTTTTCTTGCAACATTTTAGTTAGTTACATGTATAATATTGTTGGTCTTTTTACACACATATATAGTATAGTTGTATGCGTTCTAAGAATTGTTTATTATTATTATTATTAATCGATGCATTGCCACTTTTTACGGATTTAAATAAATCTGCAACTTCTCTGGAATGCCTACTCTGGAATGCCTACTACTTTTATATAAAATTATACTCCATTATGTCATTGCGAAACAAACGGCACAATCTTTTATTCAAAACCGCGATTTTATATTATTTTGTCAAACAAATTAAACGGTTTGCTCAGCCCCAATTATTTCTAGCGCTGCCTTCCTTTGAACTTCTCATGACGAAAACTGTATAATTTAGATTATTATTTTCTGTTTGTGATAATGCATTTGGTTTTCCCATGCAGTTGTCCCGCTTTTTAGTAACACTTCACGCAACTTGACACAATCAGAACAAGAATTGTTGTTCGATAGGGTCAAGAACACTCTTTGTATATAATAAAAGTGACCATACTCTGTAAACTCGGACCTGGATGAAATTATAGTCGGCTGGACGGACACTGGACACTAGACAGACAAACATGTCAACGATATAACGTCTGTTATAGTGTCTGAGGAATGACATACAGGAGCGCGTATGTGCTTTATTACTACTGACAGCCAAACTTGTGTGTTGGTCAGTTGGTGTAGTTTACCGTATGGGTCTTGCAACTTAGCTAACTTTTTATTAGCATTAGACACAGCACGCAGTTATGAATTTGCCCAAAATGTCTATGATCCCTGAAAAATGTGAATCGGTCTTTTAACACATTGTGAAACAATCTTAATCATTTAAATGTAATTAACTAGCGGTACATTGTAATGCTTAAATACTCAATTAACATTTAATCTGAGATTATTCGAATGCGAGGTTCGTCATCAGGGCCCCGTAACAAAAAGATTCACGATTAATCGTACGATTGATCAATTAATCGTACGATCAATTAATCAGTCGTACGATCAATCAATTGATCGTACGATTAATCGTGAATCTTTACGTTACGGGGCCCAGATTTGCTATACTGTTAAATGGAAATATATTTTAAAACGTGAAATGAGTTTCGTCGCCCTTAAAATATTGCATAATCGATTATCATTGCACTATTCTAGGCGCTTTGATAATGCGTATATCGTATGTCACTTTGATAATTATAATCATAAGTGCTAAAAAGAAAATTATATTATTGCCAAGCGTTCGTCATTCATGAACATGATAAACTCTTGCATTATTGTAAGTTACTTGGTTATGTTTATATTTTATATTTATCTTAATAATATTAATTATATCAAGTCCCGTGGACACTTGGTTGATTAAAAATATTTTATCTGAAGTATTATCTGCTTTACAACGAGATGTGTTTCAAGTAAAACATTTTAATATCGGGGAGTTTACTCAAACCCAGGGGGAAATAATAATAATTTGTGTGGAATGTTTGATCAAATAATGGTACCATACCGCAATTGTATTAGAAATCGCAATTGTACAATAATAATTTCCCTGGGGCTAAAACATTGCATTAGTACCTAGGATGTGCTGCAGTAATAACATTTTGCCCGTCGTTATGATTTCTCTTCTTCTTCCTTCTCCTTACGTCTCTCCGTCTTAAATTTCCTCTCCTTCATTTGTCCCTCCAACCTCCATCTCCCCCTCTCCCCCTCTCCTCTACATCCATCTCTCCTCCTTTTGCCCCTTCTCCCTTTTTCTTCTTCTACCTTTCTATTTCTCACACAGTCTCTCTATTCCTCTGCCCCCTTTCTCCTACTGTCTTTCCACGCCCTCCTTCCTACCAGGGCAGCCCCAGACGGAAGCTCCCTGATAATAACGACCCCTGGTATAGTAGTGGTAGTCATGATTGTCCAGAAAACAGACAATCCGTAAGAAAACTGACCTTGGTATAGCCGTCTGGACCTGCCGGGCATGCGATTACATAATCACCGTCTGGTCCAGCCATGTGCGATTAATGTAACCATTTATGCAACGGCGTGAATGTAGCGCACCAAAATCGTTTAACCCATGTGTTGCTAAGTACTCTATAATTATACAGCGTTATTACAATACATCACATTATTTACAGTTGTGGATATTTGTGGATATTATTTATTTGTGGATGTGGTGCAGCAATATGGGTTGTAAAGAGTGATGTATATTTAATTATCCACCTGCAATGAAATTATTAATAATTTCCAAATACCTGCACCCTGCTCATATGTTGAACGCACCGCACACATAATTATGTTGAATATGAGAGGGTAGAATGGTATAACATTACTGTCCACCATTACATTAGCGTTGTAAGGGTTAACGGCCCTGGTGAAGAATGTTGTCGCCCATTTCATTCGTGCCCAGAAAAGTATGAATACCAAAATTGGATCACCCAATATTGCACAAACAGGGTGATTACGTTCGGAACGTCAGGTCATGGCAAAGGGGCAGGAAATATGGGAAAAGGGGAGTAGAGAGAGAACGTTCAAGTGGTCTGGGTACTGGGTACAAGTGGTACTAGTACATAATACAATTATATAACTTTGGTACTTTGATTACGTAAGGGATTCATCCCCGTTGTGTATACATATATTTCTTAGTTATGAATATGAATTAGTGTTTATACATGAAATGCCTTGTCCTTGAAGGTTTGTCGGCAGTGTAATTATGTAATGAGATAAACACGTGCATTAGTCGGATATGTTCATTAATCGTAAACACAATAATTATAGACTGTTTAGCGTCTGAAATAATTATTATTGCTGATAAAAACGAAATATGTAACTTGTCTGCCGTTGTGTTTCAACAAGAGGCCGCTTGGAAGGGTGATTATGTGCAATCGTTTTGATGCCGTTTGCTCTAGCGACAAATGCTTCGCTATTTTTTCATAAACCAACACCAACACCAACACTTTAAATATAACCAAATAACACTAATATAATATTCTAACCCTAAACCTAAACCAGACCCCAATCGACCAGAACATTCACCAAGAGGGCAACGTGTCTAGAAACCAGTCCCTCGGAGCAATTATTATCATTGGCCTGAACTGAGCTGCTATATAGTGTCACGTCCCGTTATTGTTACGCAATGATTGCGTGACATCCGCCCCCCCCCCCCCCCGAAGCATGACAATTCCCGATTGCCAACCGAGTTTCTACCCTAAGGACAATGCTTTAGCGTCGTTCTTTCTGCATGGCGCATATATTGTAACTAACGGAATTATGTACATGAACGTATTTTGAAATTGTAGATTGAATACTTAATTCAAAGATGAATCATTTCAATATTAATGTTTCATGTTTGAACAAAAAAATGCTCACTTCATCTTTGACATTATCAACCACATAATTCATTTCTCGCTATATATAGAGTGGTGAAGTGTGATGTCATCAAAAATCCTTTTTTTGAATTTTCAAATTTGAACTTCATTTTCCGAAAGAGCATCGAAAATAATGTCCAAATACCGAAAATCAATTGATTATGTTAAGTATCGGCTGAGATATGCCCATCCGAATGAATTTTACTTCAATGGGCAATCAGTGTTATAGTGCTCTGGTTCATAAAGTTAGGAACCAGAGCACTATAACACTGATTGCCTATTGACAACAAATTCATTCGGATGGGTTTATCTCTGTCAATACTAAACATATTCAATCGATTTTTGGTATTTGGACATTATTTTTATGCTCTTTCGGAAAATGAAGTTCAAATTTGAAATCCCCCCAAAAAATGTGTATGACGTCATGGCTTCTGTACTCTATAGGGGTGTCGGCTGAGGGTCATTGCACTTTTAATAATGTATACGAATGAATACGAATACTATAGACAGGACATGCATATTACCATGGTGATTGTTGTCACTATCATGTGCGAAAGTTATCGGCTAGACAAGAAATGATGATACTGATAGATGAAAATGTGATTACAAAGGTTAACGATGGAACCTACGATGTACATGATCATGGTGAATGAAAGCTTGTATACGTAGTGATAGGTGCCTTATTTAATCTACGCATAAATTATCCCATAATATAGTTAAAAGGGGACATTATTATTTGGATGAAATTATATAGAAATGGGTGGTGGCAGATTATAATAGAAGAACAACTAATAATTTATGTTGTCATTTACTTTAATTTGTAATTTTATTGTACTTAATAATAAATCCAGTTTTGACAAGAATTTAAAGAAATCGCCCCCACTTTATTTGTTCAGGAAATAAAGAGTGACCCAACTTTTCAGTTGTTTATTTTATTGGATCTTTGTTCCGAATTGATATGATATAAATTAAAATTGTACTACATTTTTAAAGATATTTAATATTCTTTCCTTTCAATAAAATAATAAGCCAATTGGTTACTTGAACATTACGAACCGTGTACTAATTAGCCCACGAATTATTCTAATAATTAATTTATGATTAAGAAAGGATAATCTAGAAGGAAATAATTATGATTAATTTTCAAAGATGAAAATAAAAGAGAGAGATGTAAAATATGTACAAATTGCGTCTAGTCTTTTCTTCATGATCAATGCTAAACGTCGACGACTTGTTGGCTCCGCTAAATCATTCACATGATTAGGTCTGCAAATACGAATTGTTTTCGCTGTTTGTTCTAAAAGTTATTCCCCCCCTTTTTGTAGGGAATGGTAGTTTAACGGTTCATTTCGCCAATATAATAACCGCATGCGTATGAGATAATTATATATTTGACTCTTTTGTCATTTTTATTGAGGATATTTTTTCTCTTTTATAAATTAAATCCCCATTTTTTGGGGGTAAATTCAAGCACACAATATATTTGGGCTTTTGACTTCTGAATATGTATTGTAATTTGTCGCGTGTCATTCAAGTATCGTCTATTCATAAATTATTGTGCAATTCAAAAGCACTTTGCGTTTGATATAATTACCCCAAATATTGATTGTGTTGATGGAACATTGAATTCGACTTTTAATCGTTATTTTCCGGTCCAGTTCATTTTGGTTGGATATTTGTTTTTTGTTTTTTGCTCGTATATTACGTTTTTTAAATATAATTATGTTGTGATGTTTCACCGCCTGGTCATATCGTGAAGTAGTCATGATACCTTTGTTCGTTATTGTGCAGATATTCAAGGAAAAAAAGAAAAACAAAAAGAAACAAAAATTCTTTGAAAATCTGTCCGTTTATTCATGTCATGGACAAATAGGTAATATTATTAAAATGCATTATTTTGTTAATTAGTACGCGTTAAAAATGAAAATTAACGTTTTCCCTTTTTATCTTATTTCCCTCCAGTCGTCTATTGCGACTACACAGCGTCCGGAAAGTAAGTACAAATCGTTTTTTTTTCAAGTTAACCACAATCATAATTCTGTATCATGCATGGACACTGTTTACCCTGAACACATCATAATTGGCGCTTTTCCTTAAGAGGCGCAAATTCTGATGAAGCCATGATATAAAATAGTAAATTATACACCATTAATTGATATCAATTCGTATGACTTTTGTTAAAAATATATTTATTTTTTCTGATGATAAAAAAGTTGAAAAATACGCAAACACCAAGTAATTCAGCTTTTTCTAATATATGATCTTCCACATTAAAGGTGCACCTGTAAAGTGTCAGATATTGCCCAAAATTACATTTGAGACTTCAATCCTATTCTAAAATCATTGTAAGATATGTCCGAACGATGTGTGAAAGTTTCATTGAAAAAGAACACTGCTTTCCTGGTTAAAAAAACGAAAATTTGCGTCAGTTTTTATAACAAATTACTGTATAACGTGTATGAGGTTTATGACCGTTCATTAACGCTCTTGAGCTGAATGCTTATCAATGATAGATATCGTCATACTAAAGGGGCATTTAAACAAATCTAACCCTATTTTATTCTTCTCTTACCATAAGCCAAACAACACGGCAAAAGAAAAATGTGGAAGCTCCAAGTAAGTTTCGTGGAGTTAGACACTTTACTGGTTTCACTTAATAATGTGAGTTCATGATCGTGTTAGTTCACAAACTAATAAGTTAAATGAAAAATAAAATTGTTACTATTACATTTTAATCAAAATCTAAAAATAACCAAATATTTCTTGATTTGCATACAGACCACTGAAATTCATCGAGGACTTCTTAACCGACAAGGTGTACCCCTTCTACGCGAACACACACACAGAGACCACCATCACATCCAAGCAGACCACACAGTTCAGAAACGATGCAAGGTAAATTGAACGAATTTCTCTTCCAAACTCTGACATTTGTAGTGGTTTATGATTGTAATAATGATTATCCGTATGAAATTATAATCAGATATGAAATTGTTAAAGCCAAATCTATAAATGATAACACACAATTGATTTACTTACGCCAAGATGGTTATCTACAAGTGAATATAATGGATATAATTTCATTCTTACAGTGGCGGTACTCAAAATAGATTTCTTACATGAATTGAATTATGGCCGCTCATTATAGACTCATTATGATAATTGGGCAGCGATTAGTGTTAATGTTTTCATCAAATTACTTGTCCCCAGCGTATATTATCGCCTTGACCGCAAAGTCACGATAGAAAAGTATAAATGAACGTGTGCATGATGTATGCTCATTAAACTAGGTGTTCTAAACTTAAAGATAGGGTATTGTGATGACAAAAATACGGCCCTTTCCCCACCCGGCTCCACCCTACAAATATAGTTCAACTATTGCAGTAATTTATATATTAATCATTACATTGAAGTGTGAATACACTGACTTCTCAGAGATGATACTGCGAGAGATGTCTTTGGTAATTACCGTCACTTAGTACGGACTTGCATGGGAGTGATGGGATGCCGAGTTGAACTAAAACTTGCTTCGTCATTAATCGGGCCTGAGCAGATCAAGGCTGTTTCCAATGTTCGCTGCTACTGACCCTAAGTAATCAACACGCAGCAGTAGATCAATCATTTGTGTTTCATTATGCTTATAGGCGTAATCGTTGATGATATTGCGCGAGTTATATGATTTACCAAAATATAAAGAGAATCTATTACCCACAGCCCAAACATTTACGAATCAAACGTAATTAAAAACAGACCCATCACGATTTGAATCCCAGTATAGTATTTACTGTTTAAGAATTTAGAGGTTCTAGATTATTGAAATTATATGGACGAGTTTAGTTATATGTTAGGCATGTTAGGAGGGGAGGCGTGTTGTAAAACTGTGTATTCATCCACCGTGATGTAATAATGTCTGTATTTAATATTGCTAAAATCGTAGCCTATAACTACGATTGTTATAAACGTTCCCGTTTTATATAATTTAATTTTTATTTTGTTATAGTGGGATGCACTAGTTTTTAAAAAGTAGTAGTACCATCTTTCAAATAATCCTTTAAATGATACTAATCAATTGAATTGAGGTTTAACCTCTTGTGAAATGCGTGTCAGTCGAATACAAAATATACGGTATTCATCAAAATCACCTAGGAATATTTGTAAACCCACGGTAGGATAAAGTATTGGGAAGAATTCCAAAAACTAGTATCAGAAATGATTAACAGCGTTCCCCAGTCCGTGCCAGCGTCAAGTCAGTGCGAGTGTCGCATAATGTCAAGTTGACTGAATTTTGATTTAATCTACATTAATGTGTATACTACTTCACTCGCATACAGGAAGGGGAATAAGATGTCTGAGTGCGGTGGTTTAATAATAATTAGTTGGATGCGATTGCTGTTGAAAAAAATTGCCACATCATTTCAATATTGAAGACTGTGTTTTATCGCGTTTTACCGTGGGCGCGAGTATACATCACAAAATGCCTGAATGAAAGGTACTGCCAAATATCATGAATATGTAATAATGGAGGGTTTTCCCAAACCATGTTTTTTTTTTTTTAGGGTTTCAATTTTTAATGGGGAAAGGATAGGGTACAAGCAAACGACGATTGTTTTTAAATAATTATTTTAAGACAAAATTAATACGATGCATTACAAGCTTTATTTGAACTTGAGGAGAAAAGGGAATATAGTGATATGAACATTGAATTGTGCAGTATGGTTGGAATCGATTATGCCATGGATTAATATGATTTAACAATCAATTATTCATTTGAAGCGTTATTATAATTACATGCTCGTTTTCGATATATAGGCCCATTGGAATGATACAGTAAAAACCCGCACAAATATGTTAGACACTTGGGTCAATTTAGGTGATAATTTTACAGTAGTACATATTACAGAAACGTGTACATGTTTGTGGAACCATCGGACATCGACTGTCCGTGATGTGATTTACAAAAATGTATATATATATATATACATGGCATGCAGGGTAATCATGAAGCATTCTATGACCGGTGATATATCAAGGGTCAACACAAATAGGGGGTGAAAGAGGGGCTGACGAAGATTCCGGTTGGAGCGAGTTTCAACATTCATCCATTTTGTAAAATCTGAAATGTTATAATTGTCTTTTAATACATGATTTGCAGTTACTATATATAGGGGAAATTGAGTTACACAGACGGCTCGGGGATGGGGCGATCGGCCCCACTGTCCTCACCCCTTTATCTCTACCACTTCACATGACGATTATAATATCAGCACACCGTAGGAGGGGCGGGTGTTGACCCACTTACGGGACGCGACTGTTCTAATTACGGGATGCCCCTCCATGCCAAACGCGCGGCGGTAATTTTTAGAACTAGATGCAATGCATGCCGTGGATAAACGCGCGCTGGGATGGGACGCAACAGATGAACGCCGCATTCACACACGCTGTTTTCTTGATCAGATATGCTGTGTGGACGCAGGTTGGTCATGAATTATGTAATGCTTTCACTAGGCTTTCCCACAGATGTAGTTATAGTATGAACGTGCTTTGGGGATAGGAACTGCGTGAGGAAGACCTCGAGGATTAATAACAAACAAAAACGTCGACATTCCCTGTCGAGATATGAAACATTAACCGTTCGACATCATTTTGATGAAAATTGCTGAAAAAATCATTGCGGGTCATTAACAAGAGATAACCATGTGCTATGTAAAGAACCAATGATAGCTAGTAGTTAGGAGCTAACCTCAGAGGGAGATCTTTGCATTGTTTGTTTGTTTGTTTGTTTTATTTTATTTTATTTAAACACGGTAAAAAGCCCTGCATCAGCCAAGTAGGCTGGGGTTTTCGAGAGGCCGTGATAGGCCGAATACCTATTCCCTTGCTAGATAACATAAGATATCAAAATCATATCGCATTGCAGAACAAAATTATTGGAGGTCATGTGACTTGGATGTGCTAGATGGGATTAACCCAGATATCCATAGTTACATTTACGCTATCTAGTGTCTGCATTTTATACCTACACAATCCATTACTGGAACAGTAGGCTTTTTGTTATGGGAGGTGGTTCCATGGTTACGTATCCATACAACTTGCGACTTATCTATTTATATAATGGTTCTATATGCAAATATAACATTCTTCTCTTCTTTTTTGTGTGCGTTTTGACACTAAAATTGTTAATTTAATTTTGAGAGCAGCGCTCATTTGTCGGTAGCAATCAAGACGTTACTTTGTGAGCGGCGTACGCCAGCGAACCGAATGTCACCATTCTTGGCCCCGTGAAAGTCGCCATGGGCAAGGGTGACAACTTGACGGAAAGGTGTAGGCAGAAGATAGCGAGTCTTACCTACACGTTTAACTCTTTAATTACCATGCCACATCATCATTGTATTAGTCCTTTCTGTACATTAGCACTGAGATGGTTAGGAAATAGTAACAAGCAACCCATCCATGGTTAATAATGGAGAGTAGAGGAATGAAGGAGAAAATGGGAGTCTGCAAGTTCCCCTTATATTTCGTTCGTCTGTTACAGACGTGGGGATGGTCGTTTTGCGCCTGGGGTCGCTCTTCAACATCCCCGCGATCCAAGAGATACGACATTTTTGAAGGTTCGAACCCCGGGTGAAGAGCTGCAGAGGCAGGAAAGCTGTTATCACTGTAGCCTGTAATCATATTGCCATTCAATTTAGAGCTCATTCGTGGCACGAACAGGCATCATGCGAACGCACGGAGAGGGGAAGGGGGGAAAACATGCGAGTAATGGCATATCAGATGAGGAGGGGGTGGGGGTAAAGGGGCTCAATGTAATCCTGCTACTGAGAATTGTAAAAAGAGGGGTTGACCGCGAGCCAAATAGGCCAACCCGTTATTCCAAAAAGCGATAAGTCCATGTTTGTCAACTTTAGATGAAAATGCCTCTATATATACACTATAATGTTCACTTGTCAAACATTTAAGTTGAATCTCAGGGGTTGGGGCTGATTGAATTGCTCATGAACATATTGATTCGATTGCTATCGATAACTACGTCAAGATGGCAATAGCTCATGTGTTATGAGATACAAAAAAAAAGAGTTGAATTGATTTAACGCCTTTTCTGAGCTAATAAACTAACGCCCAAATCGAAACACACGCATGACAGCCAATATTACGGGCGTGTTCCATGATCATGCTCGGGACTGAACGCTTCTGTTTGCTGACTCATCGTCACACTCTGTAGTTTTGAACTACCCCCCTAATATGCCTAACCACCTCCGATCTTGTGGGACTCACTGTCACACTCCGCAGTTCTGAGCTACCCCTCTAACATGCCTAACCACCTCCGATCCGATCTTGTGGGACTCACTGTCACACTCCGCAGTTCTGAGCTACCCCCCTAACATGCCTAACCACCTCCGATCCTGTGGGACTCAGTGTCACACGCCGCAGTTCTGAGCTACCCCCCTAACATGCCTAACCACCTCCGATCCGATCTTGTGGGACTCACTGTCACACTCCGCAGTCTGAGCTACCCCCCCCCCCCCCCCTAACATCCCTAACTACCAGCTATCTTGTGGGACTCACTGTCAAACTCCGCAGTTCTGAGCTACCCCCTAACATGCCTAACCACCTCCGATCTTGTGGGTCTCTAGCTGGCACACTCTGCAGTTCCGAGCTACCCCCCCCCCCCTCCCCCTCCCCAACACGCCGAACCACTACTGCAGCTGCTACGCGGTGTCCCAGAACCAGAGCCAAAAGAAAATCACTCCAGAAAACCTTTTCCTTCTCATATTTTATAATATCAGATAAGCACATCCTTTCTCTCCTAACTCCTGCAAAAAATATGTCGGCTTTTCAAATCCCACCTATCACCTATCAACTAGCTATGCAGTCATTATAATAGATTAATTTTACCTGGAAGACGGGGATTAATATGGTTAGAAGATCCCGTGTCATTCTAATTTGGGCGAGGGATATCACTATAGGATACGCTGATACACAGCTCAACCAGTCAACGTCAATAATTATGCCGATGATGAAAGCCTTCCACTCTCTCGCTGTAGTATAACCTTGTGTGTCTCAAGGCCCTTTGTGTTGTGTCTGGATATCACGCCCTTAATAGTAATGAGACAGGCTCGACTTTGCACGAGGGAGGCTGGTTGAAATATTATGGCTCTCTTTCACATTTTCGATTTAGAATATGAAAATATTTTCGTAAGATAACATCTATTATGATGTGAAACTATGTGTGTCTGCAGTCTCAAAACACAGTTCACAATCTGCGTCGGATCTAAAGACAAGATACAGAAAATTATATCAATTCAAGTAGATGTGTTTTAAATCGTGAATGAAAAGTAGGAAAGTGTAATCGTAAGATCTATTAGGCAAAAGTCCGATCAGATTATGGAAAATCGAATAATAAATATGTGTGTTTCAAGGCCCTTTGTGTTGGTTCTGGGCATCTCTGGCTTACCACGCTCTAAACGTGGTTTTAAAGGTGGAATCAGGTGTAACCAGGGATTTATAAATGATATTCTTATTAAATGATTGTATAATATGTTGTATATATTTCACCTTTGTTTCTCAGAACGATCATCAAGCAGTGCACGAATTGCGGAGAGGATGACGCCCTCATATTCACCGGAAGTGGCTCGACGGGAGCCATCCACAAACTCATCAATGTTATGGAGATGGGCAAGGAGAGAGCGAGGAATACGGTATGTTGCATTTATTTATATTTTTGCTTATCCTTGTGACTATCATCTGAAGTAGGAATGGGCATTTGGGCACGTTGGATCAATTTAATAGTTCCATCTATAAAATCATCCCAAAACAACACCGAACATGAATAACAGACACGATTACTATAAGGACCCTTGGAGAGGGACGGAAATGTGGTCTTCATAAGCAGATAGTATCTATAGACGTGTCTGTTTCCGTTCAACTACTTTAAAGATGATCAAGATTTGTGCTCTTTATAGACGGGTGATCTGTATATTTTCTGGAGCAGATATAGCAGCTGTATTGACCTACAGTATCTTCTGCACTAAATTTTAACCCTGTTATTACCATGACAATAAATATAGACATGTTCATGACTTCTCCGTGATTAACCGACGAAGGGATTATACCTTAGCGATCCACCTGTCGTAACAGCAAACATTACGCAGCCCCTGATACTGCTAGTGTCCAGATCATACCCTCTGTCTGCCACTGTCTCTTTAATCATCTCTATAGGTGCGTTTGAATAGTGTCGTCTAGGCCAGAATCATCGCTTTGAACGCGCATCAGGTTAATATTTTCCCTTGATCAACATCGGGCTCGACGACTCTATGTAAACGCGCTATTAATTAGTCATGTTAGTGTAGAAGACCTGTCAAGACAGTCCGGTACTCCGCTTTCTGCTGATCATTTTCTTATCGTAGGACGTAGTGGCGCCTATTTGGCTGCGTGCATGTCTTCATAATCATAATATGATAGTAGCCCAGTCTATGAACAGATAAAGATACGAAAGTTAAAGATGGTAGCAGTGACTATAATGATGGTGGGTAGATGGTGATGACGAAGTTATGTATGCTTATGATTATGATGGTGATGTGATGATATTGACGCCTCCAAGGATCACAATTATGCTATAGATTGGTGTCACTTTTCAATGAAGAGCCGTTACCTTGTGGTGATGTCATTGATGATTTCATACAGACGGGTTAACGGTTTATCACATAGATGAAGTTATCACTTTGCATTTGTATTTTCTAAATGCTTCAAATAAAATTTTAAAAACTGAAAGTAAACAACTGACCTTAGATTGCATTCTCAGTCGGCTTGCCGAACTCACAAGAACGTTACCAAATACAAACAGTAACGATAAAACTTTAATAAGTATGAAGATAATAATCAACATCTGACGCTTCTAAAAACTTATAATCAACAACTGTTAGTCTTTGGATATATGATTTCATTAAAATACGTTATGCTACTATTTGCCATTTCATCATTTTCTTCGTCATTCTTTCACACGTTTTGTTTTTACCGTTATTCATTCGACTCTTAAAAATGTGTCGAGAGGCAACATTCTTCGTCACGACTTATTCGTTCTAGTTTCCACAAACATGTGACAAAGATAAGATAAATATCATAGTAGAGCCTGATTGTCAAAACAATGATTCATCAATTTATGAAAATCTGCTGGTTCCGTCCTTCCCCTGCTAGCGCGAGGATCGAGTCGTGGGAATTATTACGTCGTAATTAAAAAGGGAAACATATCCATGTTTTTTGGTTGGAACCGCTTCCTGAACAAATTAAGAAATGCCACTGTTCCCCTTTTTGTATATTTCAAACAAATGTTCTGCTTCGGTCACAAAGTTCAAGTTCGATGACGTTGAACATTGAAATGGTCTTTTTGCAGAGTGGGTGTCGTCAGAATAATGTATTCATGTTGTAATGGTCATGGTATGTGATAGGTTTTAGCGTTATAATTAACCATATTTTCAGGCATAGTACATTTCACTTTTAGTTGTACTTTATTAAAATCCGATCTATAATTATTTTAATAAGTCATACATTGGAGCCAATATGAACATGATACGAATATATTTATGCTAAGTTTTAATTATTTTGTATGACATAATGACCGCACTCGGAACAACCATATTAATATAAAATTACATTATTATCATAATTATAGAAGTGTCTGTTGAGGTTGAGGGGGATTTCGCTACTTTGTTTTGTTTGTTCTATTAATTTCAGTAGTGTTGGGCAATATTTTTCAGAGCCATCTTCTGCAGGTTCCATGATTCGTCGAATATATCACACCATTTTGTTTTCCAAATACTTTAGCTATATGTATAGTTTTGAATTAAAAAAAAAAAGGTTTGCTCACCGTCAAGTTTGTCATCACAATCGATGAATAATCTAGCAAGGGTATGTAAAGGCATTATGAATAGCATTATGAAAATGGGACTTTTAAAGATTTCGCTGCATGGCTTAGAAATCAAATGAGACGCGTCATCTGAAGATGATGGCGGGATGGTGGGGCTTTGAGGCAAATCCCGAGTTAGAGGTCACGCGTACTTCTTATCTTCTATTCTAACGTTATTTTCAGATCGTTCATCAATTCAATACTGCATCAATCAGTGTTCTCACCGTGTTCTAGATATCGACACTCAAACGTGTAACTTAAACCAAAACTTTACACAGAATACCGCTCGACAATTTTCGCATCGCGCGAAGTTGTAATTGAAACCAAAACCCCGTTCCCGCCAGAAAACTTGGCTGGCCCCGTTCATTTTGTCGCAACATCCTCGTGATCCAAGTTATCATTTCTTTCTTTTTTTGTCTTTTTTTTTTTTTGTCGTAAATCCGCAGAATTGGGTCGGCAGGGGGTCAGGACTATAGTCGGGAATAAAGTGTACGTCAGTCTATCCGGTGTTGAGATGACTGGCACAAATTTTTTGAAAGATGACAACAAAATATTCCTCGAGTTTTCTTTCCTCTATATAGATGAGTGAAAATCAAATCAAATATTGTTTTCAAACAATCATGATAAATTGGTTTGCTTTGATATTGTGTAATATAATGTAAAGATGACTGAATGTGTCGGGTCGACTTTGAGTAATGTGAACATTACGAAACATGTTTTTTGTTTGCATGTTTACTTTTTCTTTCCGAATGTCCTTGCTTTGGTAATCATTAACTTAATTTACGATCAATATAATTATCGTTTGTCTGTAGTGTCATAATTTTTTCTCGTTAAAATGAATATGTAAAATATTGATGATAAAGAGTCAAGTTTGAAAATAAAATATGCTCGCATGCGTGTATTTTATTTTGTAGATTAACCAACCGAAAATAAGTATGTATTTAATTATGAACTTCGCACGTCTTATTACAATGCCTGTATTGTATTTTTCTTTTCACTGCAGGTTGTACTAGTCGGTCCATTCGAACATCATTCCAACATTCTTCCCTGGAAAGAAATCGGAGCACAAGTAAGTCGCAATAATCTACTTTAACTCTTTAAATTCATCAAGGAAATTATGTTCATAATTATAGGAGGCGAACGTTTTTTTTATGTGAATGATCTTCACATTGCACATTAGCCGCTTGGAAGAAATGCTCCCCAGGGAGTGGAGATGGTTCACGCTATGTGTGCGGGTCTGGATTGTATATATGAGGCTATGGCGGGGTAATAATGGTGTAATGCGCTTAGAAATGATACTGTATCATATTATAGGCGCTATATATAAAAATCGGATCTATAATTATTATTAGTTTTTATTTTAAAAAAGATATTTTAATAAGCACTCGGCAAAGAACCACAACATACATAGTAAACAAACTCGGTGAAATTTGCATCATCATTAGCCAGTATTTATCATCCAACATCCACTTAAAGTTGATGCAAAGTGTTGATTATCGACCCGACATGTCAATTATACCTTCCCACGTCTCCCTCAAACGCGTTCGATGTACTGCTGATGTTGGTGGCTCAAAATTTTCACTTCCCTTCTTGGCAAGTTATGTGCCAACATTTTCAACCAAGGTATAAGACTAGAGCTTACTTAATTATTTAACCCCCCTTACTACTAGGCCATGACAAAGCCATTAGGTTGTCGCATACTTCATGTCCTGATATATCTTGAAGGGTTAAACGGAGCGCTCAACGAATCGATGGAGAGGGTAGAGAAGGGGCAGCGTTAAGGTTTATTTTATATTAGAAAAATATATTTATACGCCAAGTGTTGCTACTCATAGCAAGGAAAGGCCAATTTGAACAGGGGAATCAATTACGCTTAGATTAATTGCTAGTTTCTTTCCCCTTTGCACAAAAATACACCGCGAAATCTAATTAAGATTAATAAATCTCCACACAGCTTTCTGCATAGCATCACCCTTCATCAAGAAGTTTGAACCTTATTCATTTTGATATTATAATCCACACATGATTAATACATCGTGCGCTCAGTTCCATTTGTAATATAGGTGCAACAGACTACATATTGTTATTTGAATTATTGAACATGTTAAAATAATTATATGATATAACACCCCTCTCCTCCCCATCTATTTTATACTTCTTACAAGACAATGATGACAAATTTGTCAACTTATATTTTTAAAAGGGTTTGGTTTATAGCAACAACAAACCGGTAGCAAAGAATAAAGAAAACATATATTTTGTAGACTTTTCGCGATAAAATTTCGTCGTTTTTTTATTTTTATGAAAGATGGGTTGGTAGGTCCTTGACAAAGGGATTGCGAAGCGCGGCGTCAAGGATATTAGTTGTCGTGCGGCGCGGAGAGTGAGGACCTTTTAACCGCCATTCACAGACGCTACAAGATAAACAGACTTGCAGACGATCGTCGATCGAAACTGTCGAAGTGGAGATCAATTGCTGTCCCGCCTTTTTTAGTTTCACGCCATGTCGCGGATCTTTGTTGGCTTTATGCATGTTCGCCCCTTTGTTTGATTCTCTAGCATTTTTCTTTTGTTCCCGCTGGTAGATTCCATACTTCTGTATAAATGATAGGGTGGACATGGTAGATGGTCGAGTTTCCTCTTGTTGTATAGAGTTGTCAAAATACAAACTCGTGTTTCTCTCCCCTTTTGTAACGATTTGCGGTTTCTAGACTTGCAATATGCACACATGCTTTTTATGGATTTGGAGTATAATCCAAGTGTTTTCCTCCATATGAAATATTGATTCGAATTGAGAAATTAAAATAAAGAAAAAAGAGAGTATTTTTGCTTTTGTTGCCTCATTTAGACATGTTAGTACTACAGTCGTGTCGCCCAGTTAAGCGGAAAATCTGACAAGGCACCCCGCGGAATAGCGTGACTTTCAATACTGTTGGAAAAATATTGTGGTCAAAATAGTTATGTGGGGAAAAACGATTCACAAAGAAAAGTGGGGTAAGTCATTCCTTTCAGGAGAGCGACGAAAAACATGAAAAATGTGACAAATATTTTCATACCATATATATTATATCAAACCGAAGTGTGTTTCGAAATTCAAGATATGTGAGTTGAGCCTCCATGAATGATACACCCACAAAACAAATACTACGTACAAATACCAAACTGTTTTTGGTAATGTTTTCGTGGATTTTCTTTATTACGTATCACCCCATCTCGAGTATAGCTTTACTTTCTCCCTTTGTTTTAATTTCAAAATTCAAGTTTTGACGATAAACGCGAGTTATATGATTAATTCTAGTAGAATGTTGCATTGTCCCTCCACATGTAATGGCTTAGTGGTGCCATTCTTGTTCGAATGGGGGGAGGGCCCAGGTTCAGCTTCCGGACAAGCCCCCATATAATGTTACGTTAAGCGTTTTCATTTGTCAAAATTCGCATAATTTTCTTCGTCGTTCATTGTTTTTTTTTGTTAACCTTAAATCCCACTATGACTTTTGTTATAAACAATATCATTATAAAGCGGTATTTGAAGTTGCCTATTTTACCGGCATAATTTTGATTAGTACACTAATTATTGTGGGATACGAACTTACACCATGCTTACATGAATGCAGTGTCCACATAATTATAAACTTACAGGAAAATTAAAGCGCCTATTCTAAATATAAATAAAGTTGGTACTGGAACCATCAGCTCGCTTCGTGGCTACCTATGTAAACCATGTCTCCATCGGAAACAGTCCAGAACAGGTGTTTTTTTTTGTTACAGGCGGAAAAAAAACCCGAAGAAGAGTAAACACGTTCGCGATAGTGTCATCTTAATTGTTCCACAATTTCCCCCCCTGCAAACTCGATTTACTTAATCTGTTGAAATTTGTCATCCGCAATTTGTCACGCGGCCGTCACGATCCAACTGTTACCCCGAAACGACATCTCTATAAATCCTCGGTTCTCCATGGTAACTAGCTTTAGCTGGGCTTTACTCACTTGGATTAGGGTTTGTGAACTGTCCACGCGCTCAATTTAGTTCTCCGTGTGGTGTACATCATCGTGTATAGAACCCATATTTCATCGAATGTATCATATTATGTCAGTACAATAATTGTTCACTTCATTGTAACTAATAATCGCCATGTAGTAATGATAATTAAACGCATACAAAATAATAGCTGTACATTTTAGATAAAGAAAGCATTTGCATAATAATTTTATATCAACAGTCATTACTTGTTAATTTTAATACATGATTAATGTTTGTTCGTTATTTTGAACCCTACAGGTGGTCAGGGTAAGACAGACGAGTGAAGGCCTCGTGGACCTGGAAGATATTGAGAGCAAATTGAAGGTAAGACTTTTAAATCACGTAATTGAGAATATTGCATTAAACAATATATGTATACTGTATATAAATATCATGCTTGCATGAAAATTTTATTAATAATGCAGCTATATAATTATTGTCGCTTCTGAGATAATTTATCATAATCTCACTGTATATATTGTATACAAATACAATATATGTGTCTTAACATCATACTGTGACATATCGAATATAACGCGGGACTCGAACCTATGGATTCCGGATTGCTGTATAAGGTGTTCTTTTAAAAACCGACTGAGCTGTCATAACCCTATATATTGATGGTTCTTAGCCATTGGCCCTTTTAATTGATTGTGTTAGTCAGAAGCTTTGTAACTTTTGTAAAATTCTAAATTTATTCAACTTTTGCTTTGAATAAGTGGCCACTCCCATTCGTTCAGATCTCATTTAGTCACGTCATGAGCGCGTGGGCATATGGTGGGGTTAAATTACTTTTAGTTTAAAAACAAAAATTTCCGACGACTTGTATTTTTATTTTACACGGTGCATGGAAACAACCAAACTGTTAAAGTTGTGAGGGAGGGAAAACTATAGAATACCGGGAATTATGGTATTGTACTATTGTCAAGAAGTGTTACCTCGCCATGTTCGTATTTTCTGATGGTTGGGTGGTGGCGAATAGACGGTGTGAACTACTTTGAAAAAACTCCGGTCGTAAGACTTTGTTATCTTTTAGCGCCAAAATACAAATATTCTGAAAAACATATGGTATACGTAGCCTACGATTACTTCTCTTTTATCGAACTAAAATTCTCTTTGTGTAGCTGCCAGTATAAAATCTATGCATCTTTTAAACAAATAACATGAAGCGACCTAATGTGTAAGAAGAAAATATTATGTTCAAGATTTCTTTTTTATTAGAGAATTAATGTGAATTGATAACAATTGTACCGTTTCCCAACATTTATTTGTCTGACAAAAATATACATTAAAATAAATATATATTTATGGGTACATTAAATTAATCAGCTGTAAAAATTGTTCCACAAATACTGCTTTCTAACAGCTGTGATGAAAGTTCAACCGAGGTACTCAAATGTGCAAAATTACTCATAAAAGTCATGGCGGTATAAGATGCAGGGAATCTTTCACATGTTGCAAAATGATGTTTATAATCATTACATACATATGTCTTGGATACATATTTTGCACACCTTATGATGTCATGACATGTGCACAATATTATTTGTAAACCGCAGCAGGAAAGTCATGGCATATATAGACGCTGTGAAGTTTATGATGTTTGGCAACTTAAGATGCATGCAGGACTCATATTTTATTGAAGAATATAAATAGGAGACGAAATAAGAATGTGATATGATATAGCATTGGATTATAATATGCTCTAATCTTTTGGCAGCTAAACAAGTCATGCGTTGTTTTTTTTCTTCAGTGTTGTTAAGTAATAAAACATAACCGAGAGTACAACAGAAGAAGCAGGTATGCCCGGGTGTATACCTAGTGAGATAGTCTGACCTGGATAGAAATGTTGGGGGAACTCGTCGGAATCTCGTCGAGGGGAGCAATCCACAATCATGACAATCAAGCATAAGGTAGAAACCGCGAGGTTTTGGCAGCATATCAATGCATTGATTGCATGGGGCCAGTGCTGGCGTAGCTACGGAAGGCCCGGGGGCACCTCCCCCCTCCCCCCCCCCCCCCCCATAATTTGACAAAAGTGATACAAATCATAAGTGGACTATCTGTGAAATCATAAACAAATACATATTAAGATGTGCTCCAAAATACTTCGCCTTTCCCTCAATCAGTTAACCCGTACGCTACGCTCCTTGGGAACATATAGTCAATATTACTTAAAAGTAAGAATAAAATGTTTGTATTATTAGAGTACCAGGATCTAAAATACTAGGAAAACACCTCGAGATTTGTTTTGAAATGGGACAGCAGCAGCAGCGGCATATCACCCCGGCCGGAAAGGGGAGGGTTTTTTGTGAGTAAACTGGGTATAGACCCTCAGCGGGACTCTATCGGGACATACATCTACTATACAGGAGTTCTTTATTCACCTGCTGAAGGCCATTCGGGCTATTTCAGTACTCAAAGGGTTCAACAATGTTATCCTCTCTCTACTGGATAAGTGGGTCTTGATGGATGACTCATTATATCAATCTAAAAAGGCTGTGTCTAATTCAGTCCCACATGAAGTCGCTTTGCCTAAAAAAAATTATACCCACAAAGATATTAAGTGCAATTTAATTTTAGTTTGAAGAAGTATACCTTCATTGAAGTTGAAAATCTTACACACAATTATTACACTTTAACCCAAAATTACTAAAAAACAACAACAAACGTGAAATCCACCTTTTAAGTTGATTTATGTAATTATCTCCCAAAAGTATAATTCCCTTTAAGTAAGATCGTGGTGGAAAAATTCGTTATTGCAAAATTCCAATAATTGCCAATAGGAATGTAGAAGATGAAGAAAAAAACACACGAATGTTTTAGAAAAAATATCATACCATGGGAACCGTTTTTGCCAAAAGAATGTGTTCAAAGTTGACTCGACTCGTCACGATTTAGAAGAAGCCCCTCACACAACGAATGATGAGTCATTGTTGCAAGATGCAAGGGGGGAAGCTTTAGAGATCTCATATTTATGATACAAGTCAAGCATAATATCAACAACAAGGAACTTGAGGGGGGTTTTTTTCTTCTTCAATTTTTGCAAATCTATGCGGCTGTTTTGGGTTGAACTTTTTACCCCGTTCGGGCAGCTGGAATTAGAGTTAAAAACTCTTCGTGACCGATCCATGCAGAAGACAAAATCAGAATGTGTGATTAAACGACATAATTACACCGTTGCCATGATTATCACTATTATATAACTTCTTCTTTAGACAAAATTGAAAGGCATGTATTACTCTATACCGTTTATTTGTTTGATGTATAAGTGCGGTAATAAAATATAATGTAAATGTTATTAGCAAATAATGTTATTGAATTCGTAGCGGTTTGAGATTTTGTTTCAAATGTAAATGTCTATAAACATATTATCCATGTCAGTATTCATATTTTTGTTTTATTTTTGTTATTGTTTGGTTATTACTAGTTTGTGCCTTTAATTCTTGTAATTCACTGATTTGAAAGTAGGATCTCGTGACTAAGACTAGAGATGACGATGTTTGAAAGTGTGCGAAGACACGAGGGGGTTGCCCGGTGAAAACGTGACGCAATTAAACAAAAAATATATCTAGATTTTGTTACAAAGCTTTAAATTCATCGTGATGATTATTAGTCTTTCCATTTTCTTATAATCTGCGACTGTTATCAATCTTGATAGATGTGTGAATAAGGTATAATGGATCGGCAGTAGGAGATGTGGGCGTGAAATGAACCCTCTCAGCTGTTGCGCATAATTAATTATCTCATGAAACGAACTTTACAGTACAAAATAAGAGTTTTTTGTTTGTTTTTCATTGTCAGTAAATGTATTTGTTTAGATATCTGCAACTTCGTCAGAGCATGCACCCGTAACACTCACTGCTAGATAATTACCATGGTTAATCAAAACTTTATAAAGTCACAAGGTATGACGAAACTGAAATAATATGATAAATGTTCGCTAATTTGTAATATGTTCCCTATATACTAAATTTTAAAATGCCAAAGTACCCATCGTGCCAAATGCATGCCCCTTGTACAACGTTTTATACAAAACTAAAATAATAGTCATAATGTATGACAAAACTAAAATAATAAGAAATCAGTATTCCGCATTGGTGAACGCTTAATTGCGGTGTATTGTTAATAATCTTTTGTGATGCTCATAATAATGCTGATTATAAAATAATGCTATACATCGTCGTATTATATGCCGATTAATTGACAGATTAGGAGTTGGTTTCGGTCTGAAAGTGTCTTTGTTCCATGTGGCTTGTGGCGTCGTCATTATTTACTGTAATATGACAAATGAACGGGAAACGTCATGGTCATGGATGACATCACGCGACGCATTTATTTGAACAACTTAGCGGATAATTTTGCCTCAAAAGATGATCGTTTTGATACCTGAAACGATATATTTCACATCTTTTGATGGCCAAATCGTATATTTACCTTTAGGTTCATTGGTGGAATTAGGTCAATATGGTATCTATATTGTTCTTCACGTTTGGATAGTGATGAATAAAGTGAGCATATATCATTCTACAGTTCTATGTCTGAAACAATACTTTTGTCATCTTTGATGGTCATGTGATAATTTCGGTTTTCACTGTGTTGATGAAATATTGCGATTTATTTTCATATGAAAGATGATCGTTCTTACGTATTTTGAAGAAATATTTGTCATACTGTAGAATTAATTAATTACACTAGCATGATTGTGCAATTTTGAGGGAGTCCACCATACAAAACGATTACTAATAAGAAATGAGTATTAATTTCCATTAATCTGTGAATTACCGATTTTGTAGAAACCACATCAACCTTAATCAAATATGATTCAGTCAAACATACCATTACAATGATTATCTATTTGCGCGTGCCAAACCAGAATAGGAGTGGTGTAAAGTTTTAATTGCAACAGTGAACTTATTTAAAGTTTTGAACCATTTTGTATCAAATCGAAATATGAGTGTTCATTTGTATTTTTTTGTTTTTTTGTTTATAATTACAGTAATTTGTTGTGACTTGATAAATATGCAATGTTTTTACATTCTGCGCATTTATTGTAACAAATGTCTACGCATGACTTATAATTATACATGTCAATAAAATAACTACAACATATTAACGATTTGTTTTTATATTTTTCAGATTTACACAAAGACGCACGCGCACGTACTTGGGTGTTTCTCCGCAGCGTCCAATGTGACGGGCATCATAACGGAAACGCACGCAGTCTCCGCCCTCCTACACAGATACAACGCGCTATCATTCTGGGACTATGCCACGGCTGGTGAGTTAAAATCAATAGCAACAACAACAATAACAGCAGTAGTTGGTTATGGAAAGATGATGGTGATGGTGATGATGATGATGATGATGATGATGATGATGATGATGATGATGATGAGGATGTGGATGATGAGGATGATGATGATGCGGATGATGAGGATGATGAGGATGATGAGGATGATGAGGATGATGATGATGATGAGGATGATGATGATGGTGGTGATGATGATGATGATGATGTTGACGATGATGATGAAGAAGAATAAGAAGTAGAAGGAGAAGAATGTTTGGAAGAATATAGTTTGATGTTGTTTAATTTGATTTGGAAATTTGTTTGTAATAATTATTTTAATATTTCAATTATTTGTACCTTCTTTATTTCAGCCCCGTATCTGGATATCGATATGAATCCAGCGGGTTATGAGTAAGTACATTCAATTTATTATTGGACTTCTATTTTTTATCTTTAAATGTATTGATAAGGGGTTTTCCATTTATGCTAATGCACGCCATTGCATTATTAAAGACAGCTGTGTTTAATCTATGCTTATATCGTATTAGTCATGTTATTACTGACTTCGAATACGTATAACCCCTCTCAAGACTGAGGCATTAAAATGCCATTGAGTTAATACACACTCAACTATGCCAATAGGAGTGGACGGTTTAACATCTCAGTAATGATAGCAAATAGCGAAGAAAATGTGTAACGACAATATCGGAGAATCCATCTTGAAATACTAGACATTTTCTTAGAGCATGAGGCGAGAAGGGATGTTTTGGGTCTGGACATTTTCTTCAATGTTATAATTTCCTGTGACAAATTGAAGAAAATAAATATACAGGGTGTCAGGTCTCAACCTTAATGCAATCATACTAAAAGAGTGGAATGCAATAAATGTAATCCAAAAGTACTAAGTAGTATAAAGATAGAGATGAGGAGAAATTACTCAAGGCAATATGATAATAAAATAATGATGAATTATCTTGATAAATAAATATATTCTACTTGTAATATGTTTAATACTAATGTACATACTTCGATATTGTACACAGGCATATATATAGAGAGATAGATAGATTGTTAGATAGATAGATAGATAGATACAAAGATAAATATAATATTGAACTGTGCAAAAGAGTAACAGAAGGTTTGGCTGAAAAGATGATCTTGATTTAAGGAAATTATGATAATGAATACTTTCCCAAATATGACGTTAAGATCTCAAATCTGATAAGGATCTGTGGTTTCCTAGACCGGTGGTGGTGGAGATAATTTTTCCCTTGGCAACGCAAACCCCCCGCGTGGCCAACTCCTGATATGGGGAAATGTTTTAATGAGGGCTGAAAGCGCCCTCGTGTTACATCCAATTTCGCTACTTAATTTGTTCAAACTGTGAGCAGAAATATTGTGTGTCCGAGTCTGTCACGCTTATGAGGTCTGCTATTTCATGCAACCATAAATACTGCATCAACGTAATAGTTTGAAAAAAGCTAATGGTCATGTTTTATAACGTCTGATGTAAAATTTGATATCTTATAAGACTGTGGTATACATTGAATATGGCAACGTTAAAGCCGTCGTATAACTGAAATATAATTATGATGAAATAATTATTGTTAAGTTAGTATGATGACAAATTGACAATTGTCAAATAAAAATCCTGTATGAATTATTGTTTGTGCATTTGTCCTGCTACATATGCTGACAGCAAGAGATAATGTTTAAATGCTGCGTTTATGAATTAAAGAAAAAAATAATCAATTCGTAATATTCTTGGTTTTGTACAGGAGTGGAATCGATTGCTCAAAAGACGCTGTCTTCGTTTCAACACATAAATTCGTTGGTGGCGTCCAAACACCAGGTAAGAGGGAGATCATTATTTGAACATCTTTAATTGAATAATTATGATAAATGCTGGGTAACAGCTATTTTGATGAGCATGATTGTATGTTTCATATCTCTATGGACACTATACCAATTGTCTTTATATCAGGTCCAATAATCTTCGTTAAAACTAAGAGAAATGAAACACAAGAAACATACTCTCTGTTGCAACGACATTTGCCAAGTCATGGGCCTGTAAACACACGTAGTAACAAATATAGGTTAATCCCCAAATATGTTATAATGAAGTAATTAATGCACACGTATATAGTATACGTGAATCCATCGTAATGTTTCCATTGTGGGTTCAAGTCCAAACCATTTTGTGGTTGAACAATGAACGTTCAAAATCCCCCATAATGATATCAAAATAAGAATGCAACATAACGACTTAATCACGGTGATTTGTCGTTAAACATTCGAATGATCGCACGGGCTTGGCTCGTGTAATTCGATATAAATCTATAGCTGTGTATATATTATATTTCTCTTGTTGTAATGGCTTTGGACTGTATAATATGTGAAGGAATCGAATACGTGTGTTGACAAGACGCCAGGATTCTGGTTTTATCTTCGTCTTCTGCCTCGGTTTATCCACGTCCATATTGATCGTTTCCGACTTCCTCCACATGTTAATCTCCATTTTGTGAATGAAATATTTCCTGGCCTTAAGTGGGCTTGTGGACATGATCCGCCGATATGACTTTCATTTTTTTCTTCTTTCTGAAACATGCAGTAACTTTCGTTAATAAAAAAAAGGTTTAATAGTGATTGATTTTGGCCAAATGCAAAGCGACCAGGCAGGGGTGTATCTCCATCGACTATCAAAACTTTCAGAAAAGGTTTTTCATAAAATTAATCATTAAATGGTTTTATGTAATTTTCACTAGACGTACACATATATTAGCCCACGTTTTCTATGACTCCTGTATGGTCGATGAATTACTATGTTGTATATAATTATGTCATTTGTTCATGTATTATGGGAAGTACCCCCATACAAGGGTTTGTGTGGCTCGATGGTTGACCAACGGTCTAGCAATCAGGAGGTCTCGGGTTCGATTCCCACAGAAACACATTTTCCTTTGCTCATTACACTTATTTGTTTTCTGTGTTTTGTTTATATCATGAAGGCATCCTCATTGCAAAGAAGAAACTGTTCATCAACAGCGTCCCTCACGCACTAGGAGGAGGAACGGTCCATTATGTAAGTGTTATCTTAATTGACATATTAACCCTCCCAGTGTGCTTATAGTAACAATCCAGTGTCGTATAGCATTTAACTATGGGGAGGGCCTGGGGGCACCTGCCCATGAATCCCCACACCCCAATAATTTGAAGAGAAAAAAACCATGACAAAATATGGATTGAATTTTAAGAAAATAAAGAAATACATATTATAATGTGCCCCCAATCACGAATCATGCCAATAATTCCCCTGTCGCCCCCTCCCAACCTATCAAAATATAGTAACTGGACAACGCCACGCCACTGTACCATGCTCTGTAACCATGATAACCAAATTAGACACAATATTATGTACATTGGAAATAACATCACCAAATATATTTGCTTTCTGCAAGTTGTAATATTTTGTAGTATTATAAATGTTATTTTTTATATTATTTCACTCTCTTCGTATGCTAATGAATCGTTATTTACTTTGCAGAATACTTGTTCTTATAATATATGGATCGTGATTACAGTTTCATTTGTGCTCCACTCTTTTGAATAATCAGATAAAACATAATTTATTTGTTTCATCTGATCATTCAAAAAAGTCTGACAGTCAGTCTACGATGAAAATCAAATAAAATTCAATAAGTCAAATTATGGTCGCTAATTTCAGGTCTCAAGAAACATGCACCACTATCTGACAGACATCGAGGCGAGGGAAGAAGGGGGCACTCCGGCCATCGTGGAGTCCATCAGAGCAGGGCTAGCATTCCAAGTCAAACAGGTATAGTGGACGTGCTTTGATTGAACATAGCGACTATAATTAATGTGATTATAGAAATGAAATGTTTTATTATTTATAGAATGAAGTAAACACTTTGAATTTGCCTACTCATTCATTAATTCAATTCGTAACATATTTTGTTCTTATTCCCATATTAGAGATGAGTTTTTCCATTTTCAAATTTTTCAACAAATTAAAAAATTTTCAATTTGTCCTTTATTGAAATACGTTTTGCATACCAACATTAAATTGAATATTAATTATGTATTACTTTAACATGTTAGACTATTAATTTCTATTTAACGTATCACTTTCTTAACTTGTCGTCATTTATAGCATGAAGTTTAATTTACAATGGTTTATTAGTATATTATTATTACATTATTAACTCCTGACAAACAAAATCTATACAGACAGCGTTTATGTTATGTCTGTTATGATAAATATAGAACTTATAAGGTAATTACATTTTTACTCCTTAGTTATTTATATCAGTTGGCTTATAATAGTCCCCTATTTTAAGGCACCACACGACTGCACTATGAACGGTGCTTAACGGAGGGGTATTTCTATATGCGCTTTCCAGTACATGTATACACTTTCTCGCATAATTATAGACTATTAAACAAAAGGGAAGCAAATAATATGGGTAGAAAAAAGTTGCTCCTGAGCCATGTAATAATGAGTTGTGATTAGACCAAGGGATTACCACCACCCAGAGCTCCTAGCAACAATAGTGACTTTACCTTTTATAGCTCAGGTTCAGTTTTAAACTCTGACCTTCAGACTCGTCAAAGTCAATTAGGATCAACGATCAAAACTCGGACTATCCCTCCTCGAAAATTCACTCTGACTAACTAGGGAACATAGTATAATTATAAAGCGTACAGGTAATATATATAAGCAAAATAAATGATGAAACTTGCATGTATAAAATATACTGGCGCCTATATACTGCACTACTAATCCAACGCTTTAGATTTGCAGCTGCCATTTAAAAAAAGCAGATCATAACATCCCAAGCTAAGGATGGTGTTAATTTGATACAGTTTAGAAATGCATGTTTATAAAAAAAGACTTATTCGAAATAGTAATTATTGACCATCCTACGATGTTAGCAGTAGTTCTATAAAGAGTTAAACGAAAATGTTGTACGAACAATATTTCTAACCGTTATAGGTAATAATAAACAAAAAGTAAACACAAAGTCGCATTCACTATACGAAGCTGCTGTTTCAATATGTTCGCTATCATGTCAAAAGCTAGCTTTATAGTTTATTTATAGATGGGGTACGTAAAATGCTTTTAGAAACTGTTGGCAGTATCTTGAGGTGTACGTATTAGCCTATTTATTATCCCTTTTTTTTAAAGAAACTGCATGCACAGTACAGTTTTCGAAAACAATCCACATCAGATCTACGAGGAGACACGTCCACATTCTAAAGATGTAATCTTTTTATTTATTTATTTTTTTTTGGGGGGGGGGGATATATATATATAATAGAACATCATTACTCTCCAAGCTTTCATATGGTGTTCCGCACTCTTTTTGAAAATTCTTTCTCTCCTGCAAGTTGTCCTTATATAACTTGTCAGGAAGGCCCAGGTTTCCGTTAGTTTAAGTTTGAAAACAAAATATATTAGTACGTAAACTTCGATTGAAAGTCGCATTTATAATGCAACCTTCCAGAATTCACACCTCCTTTCTCTGCTGAATAAATTATTAATCATAATATTTAGTATCATTTTTATTATACATGTTTCCTCATACTTATAATGTATGCAAGCTTGGCCGAATTGGACGACCCATTTGTTTAACTGAAAGGGCCACCCTGTCATGCCTGTTGAATTAAAACGTTATTAAATATATCAATAAATCATTCATAATTTATTCAACGTCTCGTTTGTACTACAATAAGTAGTGTATAGTATACTGTATGATTTAATCGTTATAATATAATGGTATTAATTTCTATTTTACACAGGCTGTCGGCCCCGACTTCATCGAGGAGCGGGAGAATGAGTTGGCAAGGTGAGTGTGTTCCAAACAACTTTTAGAAAATATAAATCTACCCTAGCTGTTCCTTTCCGGCTACAACTAATCTCTTGTTTGTGTTGTTACCAAAATCATTTTGTTGGCACCCGTTCTTTGGATTAGGCACCGAAATATAAAAACCGTTACCTCAGTGGCATTTTATATCATATACCGTCACAAAAATTAATGAATGGTCAATGTATGCTTTGGAAAAATGTAATACTGTTCAAATGGCACATAATGTAGCTGCGTAGTTACATTTGTATGTATATGCATGGTATAATTATTAATTATATTTATTACTTTCCTCATAACCATAACGTTGTGAATGACTTTCATTAGTAGTGTTTGTCTTGCTATAACAATGATATACATGGCCACCCTGTTGAAATACAAAGTTAATAAATAAATAGATACAAGTAGTGCAATTTCACACCCACAATAATTATACAATATTCACAATTTGCGGTTGTACATCTGACTTTGTGACTGTTAAAAGTTAGAGTTTAATTTGTGCATATTACTTATTTATGAATATTATCATTGCAATGATAAATCTTAGACATACACTGTACTATATCCTCTGTTCGACAACCTTAAAAAGGCGCACATTTTAATTGTTGTTATAACTTTCAATATACACATAATAATCATGGCCAGTTTTGTACATCAGCATGTATTCTTTAAAAGTCAAGGATTGTTCAAGTTGATAAGTCATATTAGTTGCTTTCATTGTTCCCGTCAGTATTATTGGCTTGTAATAAATGCTTCTTTTAGTTATCACATTATGCATAATGAAAACAAAATATACTTTATAAACCAAGGTGAGCCCCTCATACTCGCAAATATTTACACTAAATTGTGTTGTGAATTTAATGTCCGAAATATTTAGAACATGGCAATATTAGTTAATACCGAGGCCTGTATGCCCAAAATAGTCATAATTACAATAATTGTTTTAGTTCAAGAACTATGCCTGTTTGACTACGGTTCACATTACAGTCATCCCCAAATATTTAATTTACAACTGTGGCTTGCATGGGTGGGCTAACTCGCACAAATTGCCGGGTCATTATTAGACTCATTGGCGATATAATTCAATATCCCCTTCGACATAGTCGCGTTTCCTCCCGTTCGAATAGAGATACGGGGAGGTGGATTAACCACAGAGCGAGAACTTAAACTTCTGGACAAGTATGTCTTGTTTTGTGGTCTGCAATCTCGCTATAAAACCTATGAACGCAATAAGGAGAGATAATTAAGATACCTGGTAATAAAATTTAAAAAAGAAGATTCACGGAAAAAAAAGATCGGGAATCTGTGCCCACCCATCACCCCCTGACACCGTTAATTTGAGTCCGCGCTTCCACGACGGGAGAAGACATATCTTGACTGTCATATATGATCAGAAATTCTTGATTCCGATGATCACTCGGGCAAAGTTAAAAGTCAAAACGGCAGAGTGCACAATTATGATGAGCTTGGAACATGGATACGAGCTAATGGATCGTAATGGGTCAGATAATTACCATTAAACGCAGCAGAATTTTCCAATTAGGGGCACGAATTATCGTGATTAGGTTCCATTTTCTTGAGTGAATGCGTAATCGTTAGACACTGTGCATGTGGGTTTAAAAGGGTTGTAACGGTGTTTAAACAAAAAAATAAATTGGCAAATCACAATGAAAGAACTAAAGAAAAAAACATCTCTTAATGACCTTCCTTGCTCCGTATGTTATGAGTACTGTAAAGTATTATTGTGTTTGTTTGAAGTTAAACAATTTAAGATCGATTATGGCGTTTAAATTTAAGATCGATTATGGCATTTGTTATCGTACTAGAAGTTGTTTTTATAGATTCTTTCAAATAAATAATAGATATTGTGGTCTCACTATCTCATATAGTATCATTTATTTGTTTGAAATTGGGAAATGTTAAGACATTTCAAGACATATTTTGATGTCGCACTATTATAGCCTTGCAATTTCTAAATATCATTATAATCTTATAGGCTCACAAAAAAATCGAGTAAAATGTTGTGCGACCTTCATTTGGAAGAGGCACGAACTTGAACTTTTCGGGAAAGTTTTATTGCTTCCGCCCCTAAATGCTTGCAGACCCAGCCTGTAATTCATAATGTGGCTGTCCTTTCGAAGGTCACACCCACCCCTTAATTAACACCTTCTGGCTTCCCTCCTTAAACAGTAAAACCACGATCCATTTGGTCAAGGAATGTATGACGTTTTTCGAGAATCAATATGGACAGATTTTGATTAAATTTGATCCTAAAAGTCGTCTTCAAAAGTAGTTTTATTGGCACATGTGTTTTGTTATCGTTTTAGTTAACTTGAGAAGATTATGTGACTTTTTAGAGAATCATTCTCGACAAGCTATGATTAAAAGCGACTATAAAATTCTTCCCAAAAATGATTTGTTGGCACAAGCAACCTATTTTATTTATTTACGTTGAATTAACAAATGAAGAAAAGGACGAAAAAAATTACTTATTTCGTTCGCAACATATGAACCTCATACAGCGATGTCGTCATTAATGTCTCTAGCATATAAATCAGTCAAGTAACATGTGTTCCATCTAACCGGAATCAGGTGCCGGTGGCAATTTTAGCACCTTTCAAGTTCATTACATATAGTTCAGTATGTGTTAAGGTCAATTTTGTAAACTGAATCTGCGTTTCGTGGAAAGTTAATGTTATACGGTATGTTCAACGGTACTCATTTCAAGAAGACGCCCTTCATTTAAGTTTAAAGATAGATGTGTGATAGTTCGAAACATGCCAATGATTTTCTTTTTACCAAACTAAACGTTTGTAAATTTTGTTATTATTGTATTTCTTTTTCAGTTCATCTTTTTGCTACCAAACACAAAATAAGCGCATGTCACTTTAAAGTTACCTTATTTCAACCATTGGTGGTATACAAAGTGCTTATCCCATTCCCAGCTACATCATATTTACACATCCCTGTCTTTTATTTGATGTTAATGCAATTTGATGTATTACCTTTCTTCACAATTGTATCGTTCCCTGTTAAAGGTAATGATTTGTAATGTTTCGAAGTTACTGTATCATTTTAATCATGTATATTCTTCTTGTTTTCTTAATTTTGTTGGTATAGACGGGCATTCGACAGGTGGCAACACAACGAGAATCTCATTGTCCTCGGCAACCGGGAGGTGGCGCGCTTGCCGATTTTCTCCTTCCTCATCCGCCACCCTCAGACAGGCAAACTCCTCCATCACAACTTCATCGCGGTACTACTCAACGACCTCTTCGGCATTCAGGCCAGGGGTGGCTGCGCATGCGCCGGACCCTATGCACACGTGAGTTTGTTTGTTTGTTTGTTTATAATGTTTGTTTGTTTGTTTGTTTGTTTGTTTGTTTGTTTGTTTGTTTGTTTGTTTGTTTGTTTGTTTGCTTGCTTGTTTGTTTGTGTGCGTAGGCCTATGTACTTATCATATTTAGTATAAATGTGTTGGGTAATGTGTTGTATTCGAATTTGATTTATTTTACTCTGTCCCTCAAATATGATATTTGTTTTAATTTTGACGAGCCGAAGGGCAAAAGTGTAACTTATTTTCGATAGCAACTACATAAGTTAACTTTAACGCATCCTTTATAATTGTATTTTAATGAATATAGTTCATATACATCACAATTGTCTTGTATAATTAATAATGATTTGTTTATTGTTTGTAGTTGAAAACGACAAGTTTCTAATATTCTAGGAATGCTAGTTCTAATCATTTTTTTAAAGAGTAGAGTCGCGAAAAGTTCAAGGGTGTCGCTATAAGATATTATAGGGGATTACATGGAATCTCTTCACCCCTCTTAAACCATCAATTGGGGTACGCAGATTTCCCCTCCTCGAGTGCACGAGCTGCACTTTGAAGCCCGTCTGTCATCGGGTGGGACCCCTTTGCTAGTCCCGCTAGTCCCCCGTCAATTAACCCTTTCAGCCCGGTTAGCAAGTATACGCGGGTAACAATTTGAGGGCCTTTTACATTGAGGGATTCTGAGATGGTTAATCACGTTCCTCCACTGGATTAGGGTGCGGAAAGTGGAGTTATGAGGGGGTGATAATACCCCCAGATTAAGGGTGATAGTCTCATCTGTTGGCTGGAGAGTAGATATGATGAGGTGGCGCAGTTATGAGGGATAGCGATAGTGTGTTAGTCGCCCGATTAAAGGGTGATAGTCTATAAGCTCCGAGGATCTCAGGGAAGAGAAGGGAAGATATGAACTCGTTGAGGCCTTTACCTAGCTCGTTTATGTATTTTTATCATAAATGTGTTATTATATTAGCACCATCTCCCTCTTCTTTATCGTCTTGCTTAAAAGTTTATTCGATCCCTTGTTTGACCTCTCAAATTCATATTTCGCCATGCCTCGTGTTCCCAGGCACTTCCGAATTAAACTACAAATAATTTTGTCTAAGCCTGCTGCAGATCTGAAGAAAGTTTTTTTCTTATCTGACTAATTTTTACGAAGAAATGATAATGATTAATGAATATTATGAATATCGAATGCGATGACTAGATGTTGATCATAGTGATTGATTCATAAATGTCCACTTGAGCCTAAAGTATTTGCCATCATGCGACCTTTTCCCCATATTTACAATATCTTCTTTTAGGTAATTAATTTATTAATCATTATTAATGAATTTAAACATTAATGGCTAATATAATAATTTCCATTCAATAGCATACAAGCGGCGTTTTTTCCATAATTTTCATAATAAATTAACAATATTTTCATGTTTATTTTCCAAATCAGGACTTGCTTGGCATCTCAGAAGAGAACGCGATGAAATTCTTCGAGCTCCTCCGAGAAGACAGAAAACACACTTGCAATGAGGAACCGCTAGAGGGCGTAAGGTAAGAAACGAAACCACCTAGCTGATGTTATCAAACCAATAAAAAACTTTGAAAAATTTGAAATGTAAAACGAATATATTGACGTCAATTGTCGAAACTTTTTCAGGAATAATTATGTGACCAGCTTTATTACATTTATTTCTTGATTCACTTTTCAAACATTTATTGAAACATTTACTAAATTCTAACTTTTTGATATAATGAAGAAAAGTTGGGCCCCCGTAATGAAGTCGTTGCCCCGACCCACTTCTTAAGTTTCTATCCTAATATTGTGTACTGTTTGTTATATGCAAGTATTCATTTTTCACAGTCACAGTAATAATATAAACTAAAATAACGAAATCAATCTTTATAACCCAACTCAGAAGATAACATAAGTTAAATGTCATCGTTACAAAATTATAGACTGTCATGAACTGGCCCACTTTCGTGTTATCTCACCAGATAAATCATATGTTCCACTTCACTTTCCTGTTCGATATATAGGCCCGGATTCGTGCGAATCAACTTGCCTTACTTTGCGCCGGATGACATCATCGAGTATGTACTAACAGCTGTCGACCTCGTTGCGACGCATGGATGGAAGATGCTACCCCAGGTTAGATTATTAACCCTTCAACCACTCCTTTACTCTCATGTATACTAGCTGGTAGCATTAATTTTTAAGCCATTACATTATGTGGCATCATCGTGATTTGAAATCATATGTGAGAGAAAATATGTTTCAGTTGATAAAGATTAATGATAATAATACAAAATAATAATAATAAAAACCCACGCAATTAAGCACCAACTCAACTCCCTGGGAGCATACAAGCCTGAGTTGTGCAGGCGCTACAGGTTAATTAACACCTGACTAAGTACCCATTTATAAATCTGGCTACAGAGAAGCAATGTGGATTAAATGATATTAACACAATGTCCATGTTCTTTTGAGCAAAATAGATTGAGAGATTTAAGAAAAGTTAAGAAATAAGGTTTTAATTATGGGAATAAAAGGTCTACTCATTATTTATTATATCAATAGTATAATATGTAATCATTATCACATTTTTGCATTCATCTCTGCAGTACAACCACGACGTCAAGAGCGGGACGTGGACCCACCGGTCGGGCAACAAGTCGGCCCACGGGCCGGGCTACCACAGCCTGTTCGACATCGACTACCGCAAGGGATGCTTTCAGTTCCTGTCCACCGCGGCAGCCCCCGGGGCCTCGCCCGCTGCCCCGCCCTCGGCGTTCCAGAGGAGACCCTCGCTAGGGGTAAGTTACTCACCCCTATAAACTAATTTTTTTTCTCAAATTGTGTCCAGTTTTCAGATGATGTTTTACGTGTTATCTATGTTTTGTTCTGTTGCAATTATTTACGAATTTAGTGCAAAGAGGTAATCAATCGTGGATTATGAGACAGATACAAAATATATAATAACTATAATTTCATAAACAGCCAAAATGCAAAATTTGAAAAATTTGTATAATAAGGACGATATGAACAAGTATTTTCATTACAGGGCTCCATGCATGGGAGACAAACATGTTTAATGGGCTACCCTGGTAAAATATATTAAAAATAAATCAATGAATATAATGATACAAATATATTAATACATTCTGTCGGTACTATACAGACTTACAATGTATTACTGGTTGCTAATTGATTTTCATTTTCTGTATCTTTATTATAGGACTATCTTGAACTGGCGGTAGAGGAATTCGACAAAGCAGAAAGTGGCTACATGGTAAGTTTTGACTAAATTACTAATTTATGTTCCTTGTTACAGAATTTCTAACCCACTATTCCGAAATGACATGATTGTGTTCTAAATAAAGAAAATTAATTCAAACAACGCCCCCCATTCAATAGTCTTCGTGGCTTGATGGGTTGAGCACCAGTCTAGCAAATCCGAAGGTCTCGGGTTCGATTCCTGGCGAAGCTTATTTTTCTTTGCTCATTTTCAATCAAATTAAGTAAATGTTAGAGAAAATGTTTAAATTATTGTCGCAGCACTTAACAGTATAAAAGAATATTATACCAGACGTTATCGTTCCAACCAAAATTGATGTTTTCATCTTTATTTTGCCATTAGTCAGGTGGAATTAATTACTGGTCATTGTAATGATAATATATTTTCACAATGTGTTCCTGTATCCTTGCACCATTATGTACTTATGACTTCATCCCGTCATTTGTATCTGATAATTGAGAACTTGAGTGGATATTCCAATCATTAGATTTCACTATCTTTCTTGGCAATTAAAATGCTTCAATTTGATTAAAGTCTAAGCTCATGCTACTGTCTTATTTTGGTCCCTCCCTACAGGCATGCGAGTCTCTGCATGATGAGGAGGTATTCCTGGCCGAGTATCAGCAGTTCATCTGGTACCTTCAGCCCTTCGAGGCCGCCAGCTTCCTCATGGCACTCTGCTGGAATGATCCCGACCTCATGGACGCCGACGACCACCACGACAACGACAAAGACGACCCCCAGCAGGCGGCCTGCGTGGTGGTCGAGGACTACTGGCCCGCAGCCGAGAAGCACCTGCACTACGCCACCGACAACGAGATCGCCACTGTGCCCATCGATACCAAGGCGACGTCGAAAAGGAGAACGACGTTGGCAGCAACGATGCCCATCGCGCCCGTGTCGTTCGCCCGCCCGCCAATGCAGTACTTCGATGATACGGCCGTCGTGCCGGATGAAGAAGACTCGCCGTTGAGTCCTGTCTACCAAGAACAATACAACATGTATGGTAGCGACGCTGTACCTATGAATGGCCACCACGAAAGCGGTAGTTGCGATGACTTTTTGAAGCCGACGTATAGACACGATGTCGACTTCATCAAGGGCATAGACGATAGGGTAACTTGTCCGAATGGGTACTCGACTAGCTCCAGTGGGTTAGACTACAGTCAGCCGACTTGTCCTAGTGGTTACGGCTACAGCAAGCCAATTTGTCCCGGCGGGTATGACTATAGTCGGGCGACGTTTCCGGTGGGCTATGACTACAGGCGAGCGCATAGTCACGAGAGCGGGTACAGTACGGAAGAAGAGGTCTATTGACGAGTCTTGGCTAGTCAATGCGACTAATTATGGAGTGTGTGATGACTAGTCTATAGATAGTCACATCCAGGTACCTTGGTATTAGTTCGCTGGTGCCATTTTATCAATGCCTCTTTGCCGATGATGATTCTGAGTCGGATCGTGACGGAGAGATCATCCAAAATGCAGATGAACTTCGTTTCCGATGCTGGAGTGATGGGTTATTCCCATGCAGAAACAGATCGACGTGCCTGTTTAACCCTTTAACATGCAACGACATACTACTAGTATACTAGCGGTACCCTGCAGTTATATGTATGCGCATTATGTGAAATACATGGTATTTATCTGCATCGCCGAAGTGTACGAGTTAAAAATAAAAAGCTTCGTTGCGAAGGCTCATCATTGGCGGGGTTATCAAATACTTGGTGGAGTGTTTGTGTTTTGAGTATTTGTTGCGCATAAATTGCAGAAATTTGTCACGATGAGCTGGCAAAGCAACTTCGTTGAAGTATAATGTGACGTGTTACCATGGTAACCTTTAAGAGACGGACGTAACAGAAGAAGATTATGTTAGAATATATCTCTCTTTCTCTCTCTTTACCGTACAAATGCCTCTCGATTGCACGCGATAAGAACACAGAAGAAGTTAAAAGCCTTGTGGAATGACTTTGATGAATTACTAATTTATGTTAATGAATGACATGCCGTTTGATTTTATATGGCTTCATGAAATTGCAAAATGTGAGTATTATCGGCAGTGATTGATCGTATTTCCCAGCTTATTATGGTTATTGTGTCTATATAAGGAAAGGAAATATCAAGCACCTTGGTGCTCAAGTGTTTGTTGACAACTGATGGGAAGGTCTGTCCTGAAATTGAAATTGAAAATTGAAGAAACAAAATTTTAATATGTCTTATGAGAAGGTAATTTATATTTTACATGTACATAATTTTACTCCTTTAGGCCGGTTAAAAAATGAAGCTATTAGACTAAAAGTGTGACGTGTTACGACGTTCTCTCTCTGTATATCACATTAAAATATGTATAAGATTAGGTTCACCTCACCCCCTCCTCCTGAAACGATAAATCTATATCAATCAAATACAAAATAAGGAATATATTTATAGTTATTTACCGTTGGGGCATAATTTGTGTTTTCTTCCTTCGACTTTGTACAGTACTCTTATAACGAAATACTTGATAGAAGTTACGTAATAATTGCTATTATATTATTGTATACTTTATTCAGTGAACTATTGGTATTCTTGAGACGGTTTTAGTGATAAATATTTATCACTTTAGCTATGCGGTATTGATATATAATTGTTATTATTATTATTATGTATATTAGTACTTGAAGATGTAGACAAGCAGAGAGAGAGAGAGAGAGAGAGAGAGAGAGTGGATCCCCAAAATAATTGTGTTAATATCATGAGATTTATAGTTATTATTATTATTATTATTATTATTATTATTATTATCATTATTATTATTATTATTATGAGGACATGTGTTAACAATTGCGTGTACTATAATATAATTATATAATGTATCTTTAACATAATAGAAAACATTGTACTATCCATAATAATACAACACTCTTCACCAGTCTTACACGTCAATATAACCACATTGTGATTCCAGATTTCGCAGTGCACGTAACTAATGTATATTCACATGGGGCAAATCTGCTGGTATCCTTTCTAATGTGAAATATTCATTTAATGACTATTAAAGATTATAAGTCAGATCACGTAATCCACTTTCCCTTAGTTTTCGTTATAATGAATCTGCGTCATGTCTCATAATGTACATTATATTGTTTATATCGCCCGTTGCAAATTTGCCCTGGTCTCGACTCAAGCGTATAGAAGTGAAAGACTTTGATAAATGTCAGTTAAACCATTTAAATAAGGCGATCTCCAATTCTCAGAATGTATTCAGAATGTATTTCCTGCTTAAAAAGGAGATACATGAACAAGAAGGGAAATAGACCAAAACGTGTGAAATTGTAACATACATAACTTACTCTTACTTCAAAAAATACAATCATATTGATAATAAATGTCGGTTTAATCAGATCTGCTTCACAAATAAGACACTGTATTTTCTACAACTTTATACATGCATTATAATGATGATAAAGTATTGAATTGCCTGAAAGTTACATCATATCCAATGCATGGTCATGATAAGTGTAAATATTTGTAGAATAATTATTTTATCAGCTATTTATTACGAAGTTTTGTATATACTTGATAACTGACATATTTTATGACTTACGCTATTATTACGCAGTGTATAATGGCCGCATATTGAAAGATCGACGCGCGATATTGAAATTGCTATAATATTAGCGCCATTTTTTTGTATTTACTACTTTTAATGTCGATTCAAAAATACAGATATTTGGGAAATGTTGAGGAAACGGTTTAAAATATGTAAAAAAAAGTGTTTTAACGAATGTTTTTCTTGAGAGGAGAAAGAACAAGTTGGTGCCAAATGTTGGAAGACGCGGTTTGAGTTAGCGTTCTCTTTGAAAAGTGATGGGCTGAAATTGCTTCGGTATTAATTTTTTATATATATATATTGATATCACTTAATATTTCGATTGTTGTACAGTGCATTGTACAGTTTATCAATAATTTGAATAACCTAATAAAGTATTGGTGAGATGCATAAATATATCTTGGTTTTCTTGCGATGTTTTGTTCTATATTGGTTATTGCAAAATTATTATTATCTGGATAATGATCGTGATGATGGTTCAATACAGTATGATTGGTGAGGAAGATAGGAATGATATGAGCTACAACTAACTATAACAATTAAATTGAACACGATTTGGGGTTTTCTACTGATGATCAGGATGAGGAGGAGAAGAAGGAGGAGGAAGATAGTGATGACGATGAAGATGATGATGATGTTTGAATGATAAAGGAGATGATGTTTCGATCACGAAGTTGTTGATGGTGATGATGATGACGATGATGATGATGATGATGATGATGATGATGATGATGATGACGATGATAAAATGATGACGATGATGACGACGATGATGAGGATGGTGATGGTGATGATGATGATGATGATGATGATGATGACGATGATGACGATGTGATGGTGATGATGATGATGATGATGATGATGATGATGATGATGATGATGATGATGATGATGATGATGATGATGATGATGATGATGAAGAAGAAGAAAAGAAGAGGATAAGGGGGACGATGTTTGTATTATGTTTTTGATAACGATGTCGATGATTGCGATCATCTTCATCACCCTGGTCATGCTGGTGCCTGTATGGTGGGAGTATTGTCTTAATCATCGGCACAACTCGTAGCTAGATCAGGCACTATGGTCATGATCGTAGGAACTGCGTATTAGCTAGAAGCTTGTAGTTGTACGCAGTGGCAGAGCTACGGGAGGTACCGGGAGGGGCGGGGCACATGCCCTCACCCCTCCAATAATTTGTCCAAAAAAAAAAAAAAAAAAACATAAGGGGTACATTTTTTAAAGAAAATACATAAGACGTGCCCCAGCTCCCCCCCCCCCCCCCCCTCCCAAACCCTAAACCACGCTACGCCACTGCTTGTATAGGCTGGGTTTCTTTTAAAGTGCTACTTTTTAATAATTCCTCTTGGCAATTTTGGTACTGAACTTAGTACATGAGAAGGGCATTTGTAAATGAGATAACTAACTCTACCAGGAAATCCCCGTAATCTGGTAGTTTATAATCTTGGGCAAATATTTATAGCGCCTATGCACTTTGCGCAATAATTACGGTCATCGGATACCAGCAACACTGTTTATTTTATACATGATGTACCATTAATCCATATAAAACATTAAACAAAATAAAAACTTACTTGGAACTCTAGCGCTTCTCTCATACCTTGTTGTATTTGTATTAAAGGGATAGTTGAGTTTTGGTAAAGAGAGTACAGTTTTGGTAAAACTGAATTTTTAGTAACCAAAACCTGCACCATTACATTACAAACTAACAGTTATAACTCCACCATGCTCGAAAGGAATACAAAATTACAAATGACTAAGTAAAAAGCCTGTTATCATTGAAAAAAGAGCCGTTAAAACTCAAGAGGGCGCTCTCTAAAAACTCATCGGTTTCAACCATTTTAAATAAAATATTGTGCATGTGATGCTTTGTTGAAATAGTGATTAGATAAAGAAATAATCAACAACTATTTAAAAACCTCTTTTTAAAAATTTTGAAAAGAGGAAGCATTTAACAAAAATGTTAACGGCTGGTTCAAAATTATAGAATAATTGTGGGGCCCCACAAATATTACAAATGATTATTTTTATGGATATTATAGCCATTTCTGAACCGATTTTGATCAAATAAAGTTTATTCTGTCATTAAAATTGTATGCTCTTTCAAATTTGACACTCAGTTTTTCATTATCTCACACAAAATTATTTTGTGTAGCGCCCTCTATACCAAAACTCAACTATCCGATTTTTTGCTATTTTGAACCCCCGTAAGTGATGTCTTTTTGCTAAGGGGGGGGGGGGGGGTTGACCCAATGACGATGCGGAGCATCGTCCACGAGCCGCGAAGCGGCGATTTTTGTTGTTGCTATTTTGAACCCCCGTAAGTGATGTCTTTTTGCTAAGGGGGGGGGGGGGGGTTGACCAAATGAAGATGCAGAGCATCGCCCACGAGCCGCGAAGCGTCGATTTTTTTTGCTATTTTGAACCCCCGTAAGTGATGTTTTCCACATCACATTTTCACTTGGCAGCCCAAGGGGGGGGGGGGGGGGTTAAAACCCCTAAACCCCCCCCCCCCCCCGTAGATCCGCGCCTGCTTACCATAAGTTAAAGTTTCAACACGGTATTAAGAGAAATGAGGAAGCTCCACGTAATTTTCGTGGAGTTAGACACTTTACAGGCATCCCTTTAAAAGGCCTAGCCTAGTACATGTATATACCATTATGAACATCGATGATTATGAACCGCCAATAAACATCAACAACAACAGAAACAACAGTATAATGTTTCCACCTCTACTGATAGTAAATGCCCACTAGTATCATCGGAATGCTCAAATCTGACTAGTCAAGGCTCCACTCCAAATATGACGATATTCGGGAGTAAAGAATTTTTATTGCCCAAATGTTATCCCCTCTATGAAAGCGTCGAGGTCATTTCCCTTAGTTTGATCTTGGAGAAAACGAAACCAAATACACTGACTTTCATTTTTTCCGTAGGTATTTAGCATGTATTGTGTACAATCCATGGTATTTAGCAGATTATTATAGCTTCGAGCCTGGTGGCCCAGCCATCAGCCAACAATGACAAATACAAGAAAAATATCCCAACAACATAAAACGCCCACTGGTTGTCGTTGTTTGTGAAGTTTGTATGTTTTTTTTTATCGTTGTTGGGTATGGGTAATATATTTTTCATGTATTTTTCATTGTTGGTTGCTGATGCATGGAGGTATATACCTCCTTGGTTGATGCATGTCACCGCCAGGCTCGAAGCTACATTCTGCTTTAAAAAAACGTATTATCTCCCATACTCCGTGGAGTAGAGAAGTCGGACTGATTGGGGCCGGGGTGGGGGGCACGCAAATTATTTGGGGGCACACCTTTTGTATTTTGTGTATCTTTTTCACAGAATGCCCCCTTACGGTTTTTTTTGGGGGGTGACAAATTATTGGGGGCACGTACCCCCACCCCCCCCCCCCCCTTCAGCTGCGCCAATTCTCCTACTTCAGTCCTAGCTCAATAACCCGGTGGTCCTTTTGTGTGTTCTGCTTTTTTATCTGGAAGGCAGGGATTACGTAAGATTACGTAACACCCAGCGGGAGCTCGCTCGGGTGAGCGTCCACAATGACAATAATTTATGCAAATTAAAGGGGTGCATTACAGCGAACAGTCTTATCTCCCGGGCCCTGTTGTGTGGTCAAACAGAATGACTGGACCCTCGGGAGAATAAAAGAGAAGGGAATGATCGTATGTATGCATGTGAGGGTCTATGTTTGTATGTATATCGCGTGTACATTTTAGCCTTGTTAATGGTTTGGCAATACAAACCAAGTGGGAGTTAGCAAGTGCAATGCTGCGTGAACGGAAATTGAGGTAATGACTTGGCGTTAATGTGTGTCGTTTTTAAAGACCAATTGCGAACTATAAACGATAACTCCTAACAAATGATAATATGATGTTGCATTTTGGGGATAACATATATTTATTGACAATATTATGCAATGAATTATGTTTTGATAACTCAAGATGAACCAGGAGGGAATTAACGAGGTTCAACTGATCGAGAAGAAGAAAGAGAAGCAGATCAAAATCAAACGGGAAGCGAATGCAACTCCGGGAATCCCACCCATAAGCAGTTTCACGAAGCGAACGGGAAGCGCGTCTGGTAAGTTGAAAGAAATGTTGATAATTCCACTTTCTCTTTTAAAATAGGAGGAAAAATGTAAAAATCCTCTTCTACCAACTTCCCTTCCCGAGCTGCGCTGACCAGTGACTATACAGCTGTGTCCAGTCGAGGGGGAAGCTAACTGACCAGCACTCCCTGCGCTGCATGTGCGTGTGAGTGTCCACGGCCACACGCCAATACCCACCCACTCTTTCCGACTCTGCTTGACCATTGTACTCGTATAATGTACTGTAGTATGCTATGTAGCTAGCCAACACCGCACTGACCACTCACATAATATACGCGCGGACTATGTCCAGCAGACTAAAACACGAATTTGAAACGGGAGTGCCAAAAAAAGACCCTCTGAAATGTTGCCGTTTTTCCGCTAAAAGTTGTTGCAGCCACACCGAGAGATTCGTCTCGGAATGATTTGTTTTGTTTTCGCACGTGGTGGACGCGTTTGGCCCTGGCCTGGGTCGCGGGAGTGACTGGAGAAAAAGCTGGAAATTGTTGCCTCTTCCAAACAACAGCGGTCAGTCAATGTTACGTAAGTTGGCGTAATGTCTTCGGACCCGTTCAATCGCGGCATACAACGGCAGGGGACAACACAATTAGGTATGCAAACACAACAGGCTAGGGCACCCAATTCGGCCGCCATTTTGGACACCGTTGCGTAAGGTTGTGTAACATTCATGTTGTGAATGGGAAAGGGGGGTTTAACCGTGCGAGATTTTGTCATTGATCATCGCCACTGTAATCGCATTGTTTATTACATAATTATTAGCTTTGTCCTCCTAGACTTGTACACGGTTTATAAAGACGGTGAATCTGTCTGGTTTCTGGTCATTTCAATGATCATTCTTCCCCTTTACCCTGGCCCTTGTCTTTGTTCGTCGTTCGTTTGGCAATTTGCAAGTTGCAACGATGGAATACTGTCCTTTCTCCCGGTACTTTCACCGAGTTTTCTTTGTATACTATTTTCTTGTTAACCGTTGTTTGTTTATCATGTTGGTATTTTACATACATACACTTATTTCTTCAATGATCTTGTTGTAAGTTGTGTCTCTTGGTGTATTATCAGCTAGAAACGCAGCTGTTGCCAATAAAATAGGCCTTGTATCGCGAATGTCTAATTAATTGCATATAAATTCACATCATACTTTTACCACAATAATTCGTGAATTTACTTTTTGGAGTTATATAATAATTAATATAAATAATACTTGTCAGTTTTATTCAGGGAAGAAAACACAACTTATTTATGCTTGATTGTGATTGTAATCAATGTGTTATTACATTTGCACAAAGAATGAGTAAACTACTTGTATTTTTTTTGTTATCAAATCGAAAATGATATGCCTAATCGGGCTAATGTTATGATTTAAAATACGAATGGAACTACGTATATACTGAAAAGTAGTTTACAAACATATATTATATGATTAATCACTAATCAGTCATAAATACGTGTAACATAATATACAATCACAAACTGAAATAATAAAATATGATACGGTACCGATTATGAACATTTATTATAGAATATAATTATAAATAAGTATCAAATTGATAATTATATTACGGGTTTTTTGACGTTGGTCTGCGTTATTATACGTAATATAGTCATACATTTCGTTGACTAACTTGACTATACTAGTCTTGTATGCGGAATCCACTGCATGACGTGTCATCTATTAATCAATGTTCTTGTGTGTTTTTCTTTGTATCGTTCTCTATCTTGCAACTAAAAATGATTATATTATTTTGTATTTTACTAAATTGTGTTTTATATTAGGAAGAAAAATACGTGTGTATATATATATATATGCACTTGAATCTGCCAGATTCGATAGCTCGCGGCTCCATTGATTTACATTTTATTACACTTGCCTTTATAGTGGACAAGCCGTTTTCAGCAGTTTTTTACATTTATATATATATATGCACTTCTTAGTATTATACGTGGAATACTGATGAAAATATAATGTGAATAGTGATCATGATGACTTAATGGAAAATTGTATACGTTTTCGATATTATTTAGTAACTAAATGAACACACAAGCGCCAATTGTTCATTAAATTGACTCTTTACACTTGAAAGTTGATATTGCAATGTTTACATTAATACAATATTGTTTATGTTTTATTATTTGGCTTCGAGTCTTGAGTCTTTCTAACTTCTTTGTGTATACTCTTCAACGCGTATTATACCTGGCTGTTACGAGATTACATGTAGGCTACATGATGTACGAACAACCATCACATTCATGTTTTATAGGCATGTATGCTGTCTATAGAGCTTTCTAGCTCAGTTGGTAGAGCACCGGTCTGGCAATCTTGAGTTCTCTGGTTCTTTACTCATTTTCATTGATATGTAATTCAGACTTCACGAGTGTTTACATGACTGTTACTTGGCATGTATTATTTATATGTATATATTTGATGAGTTTTCGTACCATCAGGCCTCAAAATGAAAGATGGTGTTTTAGTGGCTGGTTCAATCGAATTAAAAATATGTTATAATTGAAACCACTGAGTCCCTGGGCCTAAAATAGAATGTTTTATGTTTTGTGGGACCGCGATCGTTTTAAAAATAACGGATACAACAACAACTTCTTTTAACAACAATGTACATTTACTGGTACATGTATGAGCGAACAAATTATGCTGTTATATTTTTTTAGACAGAATTCATACAACTATACTGGCATACTGCCCGATTAAACAATGAAAATGCTCATAGTCATAGTCCAAAGCTTATTATAAGTTTTCAATTTCTGTTTACATTTTTTTGTTTTTTTCACATTTTTTCGCATTGAGTTTTGTTTCGTCTTTGTTCGATGGCGCAACCGTGTTTTCCTGGAAGCGCTTGTAAAATGTACCGTTTTTTAAGTGTATGGCTACTTAATTGTTTTAGTTAAATAGTCAAACTGATGTAATTTTGTTTATACAATGTGGATCATAATGGAAGAACGCGTTTCGAGCTTCAATTTAAAATATTTTCGAAGACATCTTGTACGAACGTACAATTGTATACTGTGTCACATAATTCAACATGGCATTTGCGTATCTTCTTTAACAAAATGATAAACTATTTGTATGCTCAATAATGACTTGCGTACGATAGTAAAGTTCTGGTTTAGAGGGCGCTTCAACATCAATTGTTTTGGGTGATACATTGTATCAACCACTCATCACGTGCACATGTCAACAAAGTTACTAAATCCCTTTAAATTCTTTATAAAAACCTCATCGGCTTATCTGTACGTTGAGTGCTTATTTAAATGTTAAAATATAGGTTTTTTAAATTGTTTCAATCAAGCATGGTAGAATGATAATTATTAGTTTACAAAAATTACACGCATGGATTACCCACTAAAATAAAGTTTGACAAGAACTTTTCTTTCACTTTAAAGAGATCTAGTAACATTTTCCAAATCCTCAAAAAATAGTTGGAACTAAATCGGGTATCTCATACCTTGTGGTGCTCGTATTAGTAATAGAAGCATGGGACAGGTTTCGGTTTTTCGAATTTCACTAACGTTAAAAAGATATTTACGATAGAAGTTTCGGATTTTAACTATCCACTGGAAAGTCATAAGGGTGTGCAAAGTCAGTGCAATGGGTTAGTACATATCACTTTGCATGTTCACCCATTACTCGGCCATATAACATTATTCAGCGAACATACACTGTATATATCAGATCACAACAACATACATGTTCAACCATTCAGCACTGTTTGCACATACCAACCGACATTATTTAAATAGGATATTGTTTTATAATATTGTTTTTACAACATGAAAAAACAATATGTATATTTTTACGCTCTATACCATATACATTTGAGAGAAATTAATATTCATTTGATGTCAATTTATATTATACTTAGTTTATATACTGTAGCTTCCATATAACGGCGTGGTCCCCCCAAAAGGGGGGCGTGGTTGGTCATTATTATTGGTTAAATTATTTAGGGGCACCCTGCATACCACATAATGTATTATGATTCTGTACCCCCCCCCCACACCTCCCCCCCCCCCCCTGTAGTAACGCCACTTTGTAGATTTAAACATGAAACAATATATTCAAAAACAATATATATCGTGTTTTTTAATTATTATATGTGTTTATTAAAATAATTAACTTGTCTTATAAGATGATTTAATTGCCTTATATAACTTTATTTTCTATTCATATCCTCTACCAGAAGAGTACTCATCACCGACGTCTGAGGAATACTTTGCAAACGAGAGTGACGGAACGGGAGATATGGGTGACATGGAGAACAACAACGCGACCAGCTCGGACAGCTCGAGTGGTTCGCCATCCGTCTCCCCGGCCGGAGCGGCGGGTCGGCCCTCGGAGCAAGCCGTCATGCTGTTCAATCAAACTCAGCAGCAGCAACAGCAACAGCAGCTTGCGTCATCGAAGGATGGTCAGCAACAGCAGCAGCAACAGCTATTGCAGCAGCACCATGCACAAGTACAGCAACAGCACGTGCAACAGCAGCATTTGCTGCAGCAGACACATGCAGCTTACAACGCGGCGTCTGTTGCCGCCGTACCCTACCAATACGCCACAAACCCCCACGGCCACCAGGTTCTCGTCTCGACGTCGACGCCCGGGGCGAACGGTCTCATTGCGACCTCGCAGATGCTGCCCGCGGGCGCATCGGTACCGACGTCGATGGCCATGCAGCCTGCCGGTCTCCCGATGCAGGGTCATATCATACCGTTTCTGGCTCCCAGCAGCGCAGGTCAGACCACCATGATGCCGACTCAAGGTATGATACAACGCAACGATGACGACAATGATGTTTATTATTATGATGGTTTTGTGGGATGATGGTGGTCATGGCCCGGGGGGGGGGGGGGGGGGGGCACTCGAATTATTTTTTGACGGGGGTGTGCCTCACGGAACTCTGAAATGGGGGTCTGAAGAGCTGACTACAAGCACAAAATATAGGGTCTTTGGAGCTACAAAAACCCTGAAACGGGAGTTAAGGGGTCTAAGGAGCAGACTAAAACCACAAAATAGATAGACTTGGAGCTACCAAAGACCTACGGAAACCCTCAAAAAGGCTCAAATGGTGGTCCAAGGAGCCGAATTAGAAGAAGAATAATGGACTTGGCGCTACTCAAATACATAGCCAAGTCATTCAGGGGGTCTATGGAGCCGAACTAGAAGAAGAATAATGGACTTGGCGCTACTCAACTACCTAGCCAAGTCATTCCGGGGGTCTATGGAGCGGCAATTTGTGAAAATCGGGTATCTTTAGAGCTGCGATCGGGTGTGAAAACGGGGTTCTTTTAAGCGGCACATGCCCGTCTTACATTATACATGAGTGCCCCCCCCCCCCCCCGGGGGTCATGGTGGTGGTGGTGATGAAGATGATGCTGATGATGAAGATTATGATAATGAAGATGCTATTATATTCATGACCATGATGACGGTGATGGTGGTGGTGATGATTGTGATTATAATGATGGTTGGTGTGGTTGAAAAAAAATACCTGGTGGTGGTGGTGGTGGTGATGATGGTGGCGGTGGACGACGACGACATCATTGTAATAATGATATTTGAGGTGATAAGATAATGATGAAGAGCAAGTTGCAATGAATTGGCGATTATCGTAGGGTTGGCAATAATGTCAATGTTGATAAAGATGACGATTGTGATGGTGATGATGATGATTATTGTAAATAATGATAACAAATAGTGATATTAATTTGTAAAACTGGAGATCGGATTTTGGAATGTCTTATTATTTTGCATTGAAACATTTGTTATTGTTATTAGTAGTAGTTCATGTAGTATGATGATGATGATGATGATGATGATGATGATGATGACGACGATGGTGGTAATTGCTTGTTTATAATGTCGCCCGTGGTTCTTGTTCCTTGTTTGTACGTTTTATATAATGCTTTCTACCATTTATTGTAAATGTATGTTGTGGAGATTGATTTGTGCATTTAAATTGAATTTAATTAAATTGAATCGAGAAAATAATAAACGACAATAATTAAAATGCTGATGTCGAATGTCGAGTACACGGGAACAACATGTGAAGGCGCAAATATCGATGGATAATGCCCCTCCCCTAGGAATGACTGTCCTTTCGCTGTTGTGGGGAAAGGAAAATGGCTAAAAACATGCAAGTTCCAGGGTTGAACGGCCTCCTTAATTGTACGTATAGTTTTAAAATAATAATGATGATAATGATGTTGAATTGTGTAAGTGATTTTGGCGCAAATATTGACATTTTAATGATATCGCCAGTAAACGACAATATTAACAACACCATCACCAACACCATAAGTCTAGATAATATTGGTTAACAACCCGGTGGTATCACTATCTTCTACAGGAGTCTTCACCCATGCCGCACCAGAGCAAATGCTCCAGTTCTCACAGGCAGCCGCGATGCATTTCGCAGCGGCCCAAGGTGTACAAGCCAACCCTACCACAATAGGAGCAACCCATCCACAGCCCACTGTCATCCAAGTGAACGAACCTTTGCCAGTACAACCTACAATTCTACCTCACAACGTCGATCTTCAACAACATCTGCAACAACAACAACATCATCAGCAGGGGGCCCTGAAGAATGGTAAGAGGGCGTGTCTTTAACTTTGTCAAGAAATCACGTTTTGGGTTCGAAACCGCGCGCGCGTCTCTCTATATTTGACAAAAAGGGATGTTCTCATACGAAATCATGAATATTTATCGAGCGTCTGTACACAAACATTTTCCAATTTTGAATCGGGGTTGCCTTAAATCTTCTTGTTATAACAAACTTTCAGGACAATTCAAATTAATACAATGATGAATGGGCGCTTCTTTTTCTATAGAGTCATACTACATGACTTGTATTCCTTTGATATATTGGCAATCTATCACTTGGAATGTATTGCTTTATGAATAACATATTCATTTCTCAAAACTCATTTTGTTGCCGATTCTTTTTCCTTCCTCCTGTCTCAGATGCAAAGGACGACGGAGATGGACCAGAATCGCGGAAAAATCTTGCCACACTCATGCCGCTCTCGCACCACCACCAGCAGACATCCTTGCCGCCGGGCTCAGTCGCCGTCCGCCCGGGCCTGCCACCGCAATTCATGCAGTACAACCCGGCCCAAAGCGCCGCTTCACTATCGGGACCTGGCGGGCTTCCGACTAACTTTGTTCCCGGCACCATTGCGGGTACCGGTACCATTCCAGTCCCGGTCCAAACCGGACACGTGAACTACGGGAACGTCCAGGTAGTGCCTTCGCAGCAGCTTCCTCCAAACTCTATGCAACCGCATCCGGTCGGACATGCCATACAGACCCTAGGGGAGCAACAGGACGGGATGGGTGGTGGGCTCGATCATAGTATGGATATGTCAGGAGGCATAGACAGAGGCATGGAGAGTGATCAGTCATTACCAGGTATGCCCTCGAAACTGTGAGACCTCTTAGAAACATAAAAGGGTATTGGTTTATGTCCAATGTTGTAAGAGAAGTAGGCCTTAATGTTTTACCTGTAAAAGGTATACGAACCTGTACGAGAATGCCAAATTTAATTCCACTTCCGTTGATATTACCATGCCATTTTCATTGTCTTTTAATCCATTCCCTCTCCCGTTGAATTTCCCCTTAACATTCTTAATATTTTGATATTTTGATATGCCAATGAATGTAGTCCTAACAGATTCTAAACTGTTGCTCTATGCAGGGTCTTCTGGTGGAGGCCGAAGACGATCTGGATCATCCAAGCGACGTGGAAACAAGAAGGACGTCCCGAAGGAGGATAAGGACGACCGATACTTCGAGCGACGGAAACGAAACAACATGGCGGCCAAGCGATCACGTGACGCGCGCAAGAATCGCGAGGAGCAAGTAGGAATGCGCGCGCACTTCCTGGAGAAGGAGAACGACTTTTTGCGCGTACAGCTTAACACGCTGCGCGAAGAGGCGAATTCGCTGCGGCTTCTTCTCGCGCAACGGCCACCAGTGGCGCAAATGACGCCAAACGGGCAAGCACCAATGTGATGGAAATACAGTTCTCAAGTTTCTGACCCTCTATAAAGTCACTCAAACTGATAACTGCAAGTTGGTATGTTGGCATGAATCCGTGATGAAGTCTCCAAAGTACATCAAAGGCAGCACCTCGGTCGCATTATGATTGGACGATGTCTACATGCATAGTTTCCAGATGGACGGCAATGCTTTATATTAATTTTGTTCACCATCAAGCCGTCATAGATTGTTTATGATGCATACAATGGCATCACCTGGTGTACATGCATTATCAAGTTGGGAATGGCTCCATAATGATAATGGCTTCACTGTTGCCAATCTTTATGGACATCGCAATGCCATGGTAAAACCATGACCATCATCAACATGCCATGTACGACGCTCTGTAACTAGTACCACTGCCATGCAAATATACATCGGACTTCTCTTGATCACAATGAAGACTCCTAGTGAAAACATAATATGTAGCGCATGGGGAAATAATGTTACTAATTATAGTATAGGACTAAATTGGTATATCTTACAACGCACAACTATGATAATTGTATTATATTATTTTCTTGTGACTATATCTCAACGTGTGTTATTATTTGGTTGGATGTGTATCGTTTTACCAAGATCTTTCACGGATCAGGATTCATAGTATCGATAACCGAGGAACAAGGAATTGGGTATCCAGCCTCCCTCTTGTTTTATTTTTTACAGCAATGTATCAATTTGTATGCACACCTTTTGCCTTTTTTGTTGTTTTAACTTGTCTTTCGTCTTATCTCGATGTTGATCAAGGATACTTTCTTTGTTGTACTTTGCTTCTTTGCTACGTAGTCTTATGACTTGTGTACTCGTTTCGTTTGTCGATAACTTTTCCCTCCGCCTTGTAGGGAATCGTTTGGATACAATACATATTGTATAAGTCATGTATATATTCTCACTCATCGCTGGCAATTCATGTATACAGTGACAGTATAATTTATTGTGGAAAGCTTTATGAATTAAGAAACTTGAAGTAATTGTACTTGCGTAAACCCTGGCGTATGTGTGTCGTTTTGGCGATTACCAACCGGCTTCATCATCTGGCGGCCCTTCGGCCGAGCGGAGTGTGGTGTGGGTGTTAACACGCTGTAAAAGATGGTTTCTTTCCCACTGATGCGTTGTGGTGAGTAACATGCAATTTACTATCGAACATTAACCATCCAATTAATCATGCTCTCAGGAGGTCCGTCTTGAATTATATTTATCTTATATTCTGCCTCAAAAATATCTCCCTTCTGATGCCAAACCGACGTCTATGATGAGCCATTGTGACCGAGACGTAGGGTAAAGGACATTTTCGGCTCTTCTACCATAACGGATTGTGAATGATGGCATTAATCTGATCCTATCAAATGTGTGTGATAATTAAGTGTGTGTTTATGAATTGCTCAAAAAACGTGTGTGTGACAAGTACATGTACAGTATTATTAAACCTCAGACTGAACGTAGTCGAACGGCTATTGGGTATACAGGGATCGTTTTCTACCAACTTTTAGTATATCATGTAAAACCTGTTTCTATTTCTAATACTAACTATATTTATCTAAGATTTATATTCCTAACAAATGCCGAGCGTGTGCTATAAACAAATCATGCCATTTGTGTTGGATGTTGACGATGAGACATATTATATTGAACAAAATGACGGCCAGTATTCATTTGTCTTTACAATTGAGAGGAGAATCTCCATGTAAACTGCCTTTTTGTTATTAATTAATTAATTAACTTTCTTTGTTGATATTATACAATTATAGTCATTATACGGTTAATAGTTAAACTTACACTGCATTAACCTTGGAATGATCCTATCATATATATTTATGATTATGTGCGATTCAGAATCGGGATTACCTATTCGATACACATACTCTTTTGTGCATATTATATTACTGATTGAAACTACGTCGGTCATGTAAGTTTCTTCTACGTTCTACGTGTCTGCATTATTGTTCTATCTTGAAAAGCAATTCCCTCTGTAACTCATTAATGTTGTTACGCATACTTTATCCCGTTATACTTCGATGAAATACATAATTGCATGCATTTGAAATATATATAGTTTGAAGATGATGTTCTGTAAATAATCGATCGAAAAAGAAAAACAACAAATTCCGGTCAGAGAATGATTCGTGTACGAGAGGCGACTGATATATTGTGAGCCCCCACCCCAGTAATTGGTAGCAGATAGAAACGTTTATTGTTTTATTTTCGACGTTATCTATCAACACACTTCTTTCACCAGGGGTGGATCTGGAGTGCCTACAGTGGCGAAGCGTAGTCTGACTTATTTTTTTTTGATGATTTTATTTTTTTCAGGGGGGTTCGCGATTTGTATTTCTTTATTTTTAAAAAGATTTCCTCTTGATTTTTATTTGATTTCTAATTAGTGGGGAGGCACGTGCCCCTCCCTCCCCAACTCCCCAAGCCCGCTCCCCCGGTGCCACGCCACTGAGTGCTGCTGGAGTAGAGCGTCTTTCTCAAGGCCTTAATAATTCATCATTGATGCTCATTAAATACTATAAAAAGTGCATTATGTATAATTCACTATTGATGCCTCGTATACAATGATTAACGGACATACTTGGTCTCTAATCATGCATGCAAATTAGAATCGCATGTCTATACGTCAACATAACTACCGCAACGATCAAAAGATTATGGGTGCAGCGAGTACACAAATTTGAATACTTTGTAAACGAGTAGACAAAATACTTGGAAATTGAGGGGTGTGAGTGGGATCGTCTGGTTTATGTATTGAGGGCACACGAAGTCTTCATGTATTTTTAAAAAGAATTGTAACTCTTTTGATTGTATTCGTTTTTGTTTGATTATTGGGATGCAGGCCCCCCCCCCCCCCCCCCCCCCCCCACCCTCCATGTAGGCCTATAGCTTCGCCGATGGTGGAGAGATGGACAAGTAATGGATTAAGGATAAACTGATTCGATTTGAAATCAAAACTATTTCCATGACATTGTCTTATTGAATATTTTTTATATATGAAACGCAGCTGAATGCTTTATTCGATTTTTTTTTTAAAGAAAAATCCGAGTGCAGGGTAAGAACATGTCTTATTTGAACGTTATGTATAACATGTATGAACATGTATTGTATAAAGCGTATCATGTGATATCTACATGTAATGTAAATGTACAAATTAAAATGATTGTAAACTCATTTATCTGTTGTGTGCATGTATCGCTTGTAACGACAAATTTACCAAATCACGTGTACTGTACTACTATAAAAAACCAACAGTCTTGATGATTATTCTGTCATTTTTACCCAGTTTGTTTTTTAATACAGTGGAACCTCTTTATAACGAGATCCTGGGACCACGAAAACTACCTTGTTATAATCGAGGTAAAAAGAGCTCAAAAGAATATAAAAAGGACCGGGGCAAGCAAAATTGCCTTGTATTGTTATATCAAAGCTTGTTATAACGAGGTACCACTGTACTCTGCGTATGTATGTATGTCCCGTGTGTGTTTGTGCATGCTCTTGAAAGCAAGAATGACAGACAAAAATCCCTTATGGACCTCAGAAAGTAGTGTAATATAGGTTTTCCCGTCCATTTTCACACCTTTTTTTTATTCAATTGTATAAATTTTGTACTTCAATTTCGTCCCTAGAAACTAACAGAGCTAGAAATATGAAATAACATTAAAATTAAGGAACATTGTCCCCTCTCATTCATTATAATTTTTATGAAAGTTGATACAATAGAATAGTCTACTTTAAACCACATATCGAGAGTGTTAAAATGCCCAAAGCCAGAATCTCCAGGGGGCTGAGCCCCTAGACCCCTGTATACCCTTCTTCATAATTTATCGCTATGCCCACTAAATTGAGCTAATTTTCATCATTATGAACGATATCTTTAGTGGATATCGAAAATTCAAAAGCTCCACCCCCTGAACCTCCATTGAGATTCCCAATGTGGGTATCCTTTATTGATTCGGTTAAGATTTTGCAGGGTGGTTGCAATGTGCACTTAATAATAATAATCGGCTAAATCCGAAAAGCTAACTGGGGCTCTACACCTTGACAAAAATCCTCATGGACCTCAGAAAGTAGTGTAATATAGGTTTCCCCCGTCCATTTTCACACCTTTTAAAAATTCAATTGTATAAATTTGTACTTCAATTTCGTCCCGAGAAACTAACAGAGCGGAAATCCTAACTTCAATTTCGTCTTTTGTCGATCAATTTCACAAATTTCAATTTCACCAAATTTTGGGTACCCGCTCGAGGGTTCCAATCAGATCGCTGCGTTTGCAAAGGGGGGGGGGGGGGGGGGGGGGGGAGGGGGGGTGTCTGCAGAACGGCCGATATTTAGGATTGTTGGGGTCTCGGAACGGGGAACGGCCGATATTTAGGATTGTGGGCGTCTCCGGAACGGGGAACGGCTTATATTTAGGATTGTGGGCGTCTCCGGAACGGGGAACGGCTAATATTTAGGATTGTGGGCGTCTCCGGAACGGGGAACGGCTAATATTTAGGATTTGTGGGGTCTCCGGAACAGGGAACAGCTGATTTCGAAAAAGTGGGCTGGAAAAGGGGGTCTTGAGGGTGGCACATACCAATAGAGCCAGGTTTAAGGGAGTACCCTCCCCCTACCCCCTTAACATTGAGGGGGGGGGGGGGGGTGGGGGGTGGCGGCATATGCTCCAACAAAATGGCAAAAATAATACTACAGTGGAACCTCATTATATCAAACTGTTATAACGAGGGAATAATAACAATAGCTTGCATTTATAAGCGCTACAAGGTTTCTTAGCGCAAGTATTATTACCCATGGTCATCAGGTACAGTTCAAACCTACACAATGATATTGTGTACTTTCTCAACCCCCTGGGGAGCATACTAGCCATATGCTGCCAATAGCGCAAAGGCTAATTGACACCGACCATTTGTACACCTGGATAGAGAACTGCAATATTGTGGATTAATTGTCTTGCTGAAAGACAAGCGGAGTGGGCTGGGTTCAAACTCGGGATCTCACGATCGGAAAGCGCACGCTCTTCCAATCTTGCCACACCACCACACCCACCTGATTTTAGCAAGGTAATTTCACAGGTCCAGGTTATATGCATTTTATTGTTTTTAAGCCCAGATACAACGATATACCCGATATAATGAGGTAAATAGACCAGTTCACAGATAGCATTTCTCACTTGACCCCTGAAAGCCATTGAATCCTACTAGAGCCTTTACTCTGTGCAGTCATGTTCAGAGTGGTAGATGGTTGTCATGGGATATCTTTTGTTCCCATTCATGAGAACAATTTATCAACCTTGCATCAAGGAATTTCCAATGATGTACACAAGAATAACAAGTAAAGAACCTTATCCATTCCTTTCAATTCAATGAATACACAACTTTCTCACTTGACCTTTGTATTGCACATGCGCAAAACGTAACTGAACTGGTGTATTCAATGGACACAAGGTGCTTGTTATAATGAGGTTTCACTGTAGTAAACAAAAGGAACACAATTTCAAGCATACCTCTGCCCCCCCCCCCCCCCCCCCCCCATCCACAAACTGTACATTAGCCTCCACTACACCACTGTTCATATTCACACACAAGACACAGACTTATTATCATCACCGAAATCAAATGGCTCGTACATACCTTTATTTCATTTCTTTTCAAAATTCTAGATGTTTTAATTACATAATTCATAGAATGCCACAGATAAGAGAGATCAAAACAAAACATTACTTTGTCAACGTGCATTTAACAAAAGTACCAGAGCAGAAATAACGGATCATCATCCTTTTTTCCAAAATAAGTCTAAATTGTTCCTTGCATTATCTTTGCAAAGGCATTGCATTTAGAATAATGTCATTCATCATTAACATTCATTTCACAGATACTAACTTTAATAGTTTATACATGTACACGTATCTTAAAATTCTACTATATTTGTAGTTTCCAATTTTCTATATGAAACTCTAAAGGTTGACAGTGACGATAAACATGTATGTGTTTAATTTATACACCATATTAAGTAGTGTTTGAAAAACAAAAAAAGAACAGAATGATTGATGAATTTAAATTGAATAAATCCATATCTTTAAAATGATGATTCGGTGTCCAATGCATCCATGTGTTGATACTACATGTAATGTGTAAGTTTATCAAAAAAATAAAATGAGACTTATTATGCAGGAAAATGTAAATATATATCTCATCTTATTCAAGTAATGAATATACATCATAATTATGTGTTTTTGTATTATAATCATTCTCAAAAGGTTTATTTACATCTCAGAATTTCCATACAGCGGAACCTCGTTATAAAGAAAACACATTGGAACCAAGAAAATTGCCTGGGACCATCATCAGAACTACTTTGTTATACAAAGACTTTGTTATATCAGAGCTCTTTATAAAAAAGCTCCACTGTTGTCCAACATTCCACCAGAATGCCAAGCAAGATAAAATGAAAACAATGATCCCTACAAGTCAAGGGCCTGAAAACTGAATAATGATACAGTGGAACCTCTTTACAACGAGCTCTCGCCTCTGATATAGACCTTGATAAAGGGAGGTAATTTCACAGGTTCAGGTTCTATGTATCTTGTTGTTTTTAAGCGGTGATACAAGATATCTGGTTATAACGAGGTTACACTGTACCTGATTATCGGATTTGTGGGGAAAATAACTTGAATGAGCCTGAGTTTCTAGGTGACAAGGGCCGAAACATACATTTAATTTATTTAGTTTTCTTTCCTCACAATCGAGACACACAAACACAAAGCATGATAAAGAATATAGCATGCCTATAAAATAAAATAAAATAAAAGGAGTGATGATAAAAACCATTGGAAAGAAAACAAGGAGAGTAGGACCATCCACCTAGAAGAAAGATACCAACACCATAATTATTTCATAATTCTGATCTCTATCTATCGAGCAACAAAATTGTACCATTTGTTTCGACACAATTCTGGTTTACTAGTTTTTGTGCTAAGCTTGCTGCTCTCTACAATGTCAGATTCAGAGAAAAGGTATACTATTTGGTGACTTTTTGTTTTAATTAAGTCATGAAATGGAGGAATATAACTAAGAAATTGTAATAGAAAATAAATATATAGAATTAAAAAAATAATAATGAGCAATAATTCAAACTTTCAATTGAAAATAAATAAACGTTCCAATGTTCAACTAAGCTCAACTTGTCATGATTTAATTATTTCACATCTAGAATGCTCTAATTCAAATTTCACATTATTATGTTTTGCCTAGAGTCATCATTTCCAACAAATAAGTAACGTTTTAACTCCTAACGTGCCAAGCTCGCACACAATGCACACAAATGCCATAGAGCATTAAAATCCCTGGCACGTTAAGAGTTAAAGTAAGATTTTAACTTTATCTAATCACAATTCCGCAAATCTATTTGCATCCAACCTCATGCATTTGTGCCAGAAGCTTTTGCATTTACATTGCTCCTCTATGCCTCAAACTATAACATATTACATGGAAATTGAAATTCTCATACCAAGTCTCTGGTAAAATATATTTCATGATTAAACATTATACAAATTCAGGGTAAATATTAAAAATAAAGATAATTAAATTGTGTTTATACATTCAGTGCGAGGCCTCCCTCTTTTATTAAGTAAACATTCCGTTTATGAAATGTCACTCGCTACTATAACTATGACATTGCAATCATTACATCCAATTAACCATGATGCTAGGACGGGTTCAAATTATGTGATTTTAACAATATGCTCTGAAACTAAACATCCGAGATGAAAAGCTGTACAAAATATTTAACAAACATTTTCTGAAACTTAATATTCTATAATAAGGAGGAAAAGTTTTTAAAATATGTTATTCATTTAAAAATGGTGCCACTCATAAAACAAGTGGAATGCATCCTACGTGATCAAGCAGAAGGCAGATCACGTGACTTCCATGTGTTACGGAACTCTTACGCGACACCAGTCCAGTGCAGACCATTCTTTCGCGACGCGTATCAGGCGACTCTCGGCAAACACTATCTTTACATTCTTTCGCAATTAGTTTACAGCGCTGTCTTCCTCTCAATCCGACAGGTTTCCAAGCTCATCTTCTAATAATGTCGAGAACTTGTTTGAATCGGACCAATCCTGAAAAACAATCAACAGAGAAGAGAATACATTAGTTTAAACAGGGATCTGCATTTAATACTTGTTTTTCTTAGTGGCACACTTACTAGACTTCGATCAATATTCTCACTTCCTTTAAAGGGATCTGGGGTGTGTTTCAGAAAGATCCTAAGTTGAACTTAACTCTAAATTGGACTTAAAAATTATGGTAAGCCATTTGTAGCCTTGGAATAAAATATATTCAAAAGCAAAAATGCATAAATGTTACATCAAGATAACAAAATCTCCTTGATAATAGAACATATTGATGATTTGAATCAACTTTGTATGCCTTTTAAAAGAACTTTTACAAACAATTTTCGAAGACACTAACAGCTTTCCATAATGTTTAAGTCCAACTAAGAGTTAAGTTCAATTTAGGATCTTTGTGAAACACCCTCCAGGTAACTTTTGTTAATATGGGCAAATACTGACAAAGTGTTGATAAAATGTGTATTCAGCTGGTTTGCTGCCACACGTGTTCAAAATAAATATAAAAATAAATAATATTTCTGTGATCTGATATGTCCACTGAATTATGTGAGAAAATTGTGGAAAATGAATGTCACATGAACGAGTAATGAGCGGAAATGAAGTGATATTCGCTAACTCATTGCACCGACTTGTACACAGTTGAAAGTCTCCACTAGATACTTTCAAATCCAAACACTTCAATCATACATATCTTTATATTATAACGAAAGAGACATTTTGAAAAACTGAAACCTGTTCCATGCTTCTATTGTTAATACGAATACAACAAGGCATGTGAGAACAGCTGGAAATTTAAAGTAAGTTTTAGTGGATTTGACCCCTAGAAAGAGGTTGTTTATGTTCACTTGGTCTACAACTCATTTGGTCTACTACCTGATTGATGCCTTTAACTTAAATTTTCCCTAACCCAAAACCTAACCGTAACTCTAATCCACACCCCTAACCATAATGATAATCCCCAATTATAATCATACGCCCCAAATTTATAATTTTCTAGTAGACCAAATAGGAGTAGACCAATCGGCGAGTAACCGAAGAGTTGACTGGCTTTGAGAGAGATTACCTTCGACTTGGGCTCCTCATATTTGGGCAGAGCAGCAGGTGCGCCCTGTTGGGTTGGAGGCCTTCCACGCCCCCCATCATCACCCCGAGGAGGGGCTCTGCCACCCCTGTTTGGTGGCCCGCCGCCTCTCCCTCCACCATCTACACAAGCAAAAACAGAACAGACATCAAATGTAGTTTCAAATATCGGCTTCCATGGTGGATAGATAACACTGTATCCTACATGATTGTTCTAGAAAATTCACGATTGGAATGAATCTAGGGAAGGCGTCAACATTATATATAGCGGGAGCCAGCAGGATCCCGCAGTGGCCCGCGCGTGAACGATGTGCGCGACACGCTCTCCCGAAATGCGTTCTGGCCACAAGGGAACGATGCGTCTTCGCGCGAGAGAACAAAACATGCATTTTATAGCGCGCACCAGCTTAGCGCGACGCCACAGCCTCCGCTTGGAACGAATTTCGAGTGCGCGCAATTTACAAATGGGCCAAAAACCCGTTCCAAGCGGGATCCTGGGGTAGGACGGCAGTGATAATTCTGATGCCTCTACTGAAAAGGACCACCCTGTAGGTATGGATAACTGCTAAGGAGGGATTGTATGATTATAACGGGCTCAATGTACTAGCAAGCTGGTGCTTAAAGGGATCTAGTAACTTTGTTGACATGTGCAAAAATGCAGAGTGATATTTGCCAACTCATTGCACTGCCTTTGTTCACAGTTATAATTATCCACTAGATAATTATAAATCTGAACACTTCAATCACACAAATCTGTACAACGGAAGAGAAATTTGAAAAACCAAAAACCGGTTCCATGATTGTATTGGTAATACAAATGCAATTAGTTATGGGAGAACCACTCGAGTTTCAAGTAAGTTTTGAAGATGTTACCAGATCCCTTTAAAATCAAAAAGTAGTAGAAGGGTTTTACGTTTGTTCTTTGTTTATGTAATTTCCAATGAAATAATAATACATTATAATAATCAATAATGTAATGGAAAAAAAGTGTGTAAATTAGGTTGACTTAGGATGACCTTACCTGGTCTCTGGCCCTGACCTCTTGACCACGCTCCCCCTCCCCCTCTGGGGGCAGCGCCCCCTACTCCTCCTCCCCTGGGTCTGTCGCTACCGCTGTCTCTCCTGGCAGCAGGCTCATGGGATTGGCTAGAGCGGGGTGAGCTCGTAGGTGCACCCCCCGAGGGAGGGGCGACCGTCTCGCTTCGCTTGGCCCACGCATTCTCCTGGTAACAGAGGAATCAATGCAGAGAAAATATGAAGGGTTTGAAATTCACAAACTGATAAAACTATTTTTTTAAATAATTTGAGATAATGGCGATTAAAACTGCTAAATAAAACAATGAAAATAAGAAGATAATGTGTGATGCTGTTAATCATACATCTTCAAAAAATATATATTGATATGCAATGAGTAAAGATACTTAAAAGACAATATTTTGTGTGGTACATTTGTGATGGTACATTTATCTTTAAAATATAATTGTTTTCTGCATCTTCATGTTTTACTTTTATACTTTTTGAGGGCCATATTTATGGCAGGGATACCAGTTGGTTTCTCCAGATGAGCCTGAAAAGAGACCCAGACATGTTGGAGCCTCATATGTTATGTACAATATGAAGCCAGATAAAGCCTGATATGGAAAGGTGTCGGGGCCTGAAATCAGGCTATAGCCTGAAAACTGGCATCCCTGTTATGGAGATGAGACTCAGTGAGGGTCTAATTATGTTTGTGATAACTAAATGAACTTAATAACACAAATTCACAATATACTCAGCAGAAAAAGAAACAAAAATACACAGATTTTTGGAAATGTCATATTTAGTATTATAGTTTTTAGGTGCCAAAAGACAATTTGTGGCAATCTTTACTATCCAGGAAAGAAAGTAATTCTCATAATAATTACCCTTTTGCCAGTCTTATTAATGGATTGACGTTTTCTTGTGCTCCAACCACACAAGTAATGCTGTGAAAACAGTATCACTTGCAGACTTTGTATTCATGGTATCTCAAAAAGGTGCACTGAGCATCCAGCGTTCAAATAACCTATATGCATCTGTACATTGCCAAAGTGATATATGTGATCGAATATAGCAAGTTGGTAATTCATGTTTGAAAGAAAAACGTAAACTTTAATTTCACATAATGTTTTATGTTTTATGTTAATAAATTGACAAAATTATTTTTTTCCAAATATTGTCCGAAGTTTTTAAAGAAGGCATCAAATGAAAGCTTTTGACGAGGCCTTTCTCATGGCTTAAAAATCTAACTTTGCCACAAGTGCAGAGTTTTTGCTGTATCCGGGCACATAGCATTGATATAAGTGCAACTCCTCAGTTGTCTCACCTTTGGGGGTGGGGCTGGAATGAGTTTGACGTTCTCATCTTGTCTGGGGGAGGTAGGTGTCTTGGGCGGGGGTGGGGAGGTAGGGGTGGGGGAGACGGGGGCTTGGTCGTCCTTGTGGAACACGTCTTCCTCCCCTGTCGACCTCTCGCTCTCCCTCCGCATGATTACTGGGGGGGAAAAGAGAAAGAAAATGTTGCTTTAGGCAATATAGCACCACTTAAAAAATTGAAGAAATTTAGATAGAAATCATGTGCAGAACATTCACAGAAATTACAAAGTATATAGCACACCTCAAAAATTGAAGTTAATGACCAGATATGAATCATTTGTAGACCTTTCGTACAAATTCCAAAGTATAATCACAACTTTATGATTCAACATATTTCATCTTGGTAAGTTGATGTAAATTAAGAACATATATGAACCATGTTTTAATCATTTTTTAAAAATTGTGATTATGATGGTAAACTTCTGCAGAACTATCAAAGATTAGAAAGGAAATGCAACAATTAAAAGATAACGAGTAGAATCAGTAATGAAGAATACCATTCAGAGAATGTAGCTCACTCAACTACATTGGGTGCCCGTTTAATCATCAAGGCGACTCTGCATTATTTGCCAATTTATATATCGTCTGATAAAGGGTACCACCACCCAAAAATAATATTCTTATTAAAGAAAGGTAACATCTTTAGTACATTCCATCAACAAGTTCACAAAAATATGTTTCCAAAAAAAAAAAAAATTTGGAAACGCATCACCATTCTAAAGCATGCGTTCATGCGGTCTGAATTGCGAAGACTGCGATGTGTGCTGTGAATTGCGATGTGTATGAATCGCCCGGGAATCTATTGTCTACAAATGTACGCGTGAATTGCATTGGCGCACTCGCAAATGGTTGGCCCGTGTGGAACCAAGAAATAGCAGTGGTTCCGTAAGTGGTGGAAATTAATCGCTTTGTTTATGAATTACACAACCCTTTGAAAAATGTTGGGTATCTATTTGATATCACAAAACGGTACCAAAACATAAAATAATGTGTTGTTCTTTGCCTGGTGGTCCCCTTTAAGGAGGAGAAGGGGGCTTAGTCACTTTTCGTACTTCAGAATCATGTCTAAAGTTAACATTTACTAAATAAACCTCTTCTCATCTATTTCCATGGAGTCATATTGAGAGGATTCGTACCCATGATACCAAGTGCTGAAGTCCAGAGCAGAACCAATAGGCCATGTGCACCGCTGATCGAATATATATGTCTCCCTGTATTTATAACCCTAAAACTTACCTAAACCATAATGCTAGTTAAAATGAATATTCATGACTAGTTCTTGATGTACATCGCTGTTTATGAATAATTCATAAGGATTTAATACGTGTGGTCTGCGGTTGCACCATGTATGAGGAGAGGATACTAAATAAACCTCTTCTCATCTATTTCCATGGAGTCATATTGAGAGGATTCGAACCAATAGGCCACGTGCACCGCTGATCGAATATAGGTCTCCCTGTATTTATAACCCTCAAACTTACCTAAACCATAATGCTAGTTATGAATATTCATGACTAGTGCTTGATGTACACCGCTGTTTATGAATAATTCATAAGGATTTAATATGTGTGGTCTGCGGTTGCACCATGTATGAGGAGAGGATTGGTAAGTCCCGAGAAGGACTGTGGTAGTCCAGGAAAGGACTGTTGGTATTCTTTTTTGAGCTTGTAGTTCTAATAAGCACCGGTAAAGTTATTGTAAGGAGAGGGTAGGTGGTGGGAGGGGCTCGACGTTTCGAACAGGTTGACTGTCCGTCATTGGGAGTGTCAAAACTCATAAGGAATTGCTGTAACATGTGTGGAAAATGAAATATAGCTACCTGGCCTGGGTCCTCCTCGTCCCGACCCCGAGCTACTGTGCCTCGTCCTTCCCTCGCGACCTTCTGACCTCTCGCTGTCACGCCGCACTCGAGGGGGAGGATGCTCCTGGCTTCTAATACAATCAACAAAATAGAATGTCATATAATAATTTGAATAACACTGAAGTCAAAGGATATCAATTCAATTCATGAATCAACAAATACCATTGACAATGCCCCTGGATTATATACAATGAACAAAATCAAACGCTATATTACTAACACTGCAGTCAAAGGATTTTTTAATTCAATCAAATTCAGCTCTATTTCATAAATCATCAAATACCATTGACGATGCTTTGATTTACTGCTTATTTAATGTAATGATTTACTGTTTTGTCTCCAGCTGCTTTCAGTATGATAAATTCCGATCAGGGTATTTCGACTGACCATTTCTGTTTGCATCAGTATCCAATGCTCAAAATTAACTTATTTTTCCCCCCTTGTAGCCTAAGTTAGGATGTAAAAGTCAAGATTTCTAAAAATTTGGTGGGTCAAAACCTGAATTTTGTGGCCCAACCAAAGAATTACATTAATTTTGATTGTATACTATATTTGATTGCATATTAAGGCAAGTAGACTTTGCATAATTAATGAAATGTTGGTGGCCTCCGAGATTATTTTTCAGCGGTCCTGTGCCAGCAGTCCTGGGGGGCGTTGCATAAAACTCAAAACACAAAGTTGTGTTTGATTTTCGACGCAAGTCACCAAAAATCAAACGCAACTTTGCGTTTAAACGCAACTCCGTTGCATAAAGACTTGAGTTTGAAATCAAACGCAACTTTGCGTCTGATCCATATCATAATTAAACTTGCGTTTGATATCAAACGCAAAGTTGCGTTTGATTCAGATGTTTATGCAACGGTCAATTGCGATCAAACGCAAAGTTACGTTTGATTTTGCGTTCGATCAAACGCAACTTTGAGTTTCATGCAATGCCCCCCAGTGCTGTCTTCCCTTACCCTTCTTTCCGTAGCGGTTCCCTGTCCGGTAGTTGGGGCTGCTTCCGCTCTTCTTCTTCCCTCCTCTCTCGTTCGAGCCGCTCGGCAATCTCGCGCTCCTTGGCCGCGGTGTCCACGGGTTTCGCCGCGCCAAAGATCGATGACGAGGAGGCTGCTGCCGTGGCTGGTGCGGGCTTTTGCTCGATGGGCTGCGTTCGCTTCGTCAGTACGAGCCTCTTGCGTTCTCGTGGAGCTTCGCCTGAGAGAATTGTTTGAAAGATAACTATTACAATCTATGACCACTATAATACAGAATCTACAAACTGCCTAAGAAAGTCCCCTGCAAAACAACTTGCATTGCAGAGGCAAGTCATACAATGATTTCTGTTTTGATTTGATTAAGGTATATTTCTTTACAGATACTAATTCATTGAGAATTCTGAAGAAACCTGAAACCAATTTCCATTTTTCATGAAATGAAATTGCACACATGATTTTTGCAGAGATGAACACCAAACATTCGAGAAAGTGGGGCACCTATTCACGTATCTTGTTTAATAGAAATGTAGCAAGTGGCTTTTTATTCAAAATCTGATCTTTAGGCTTCTTGAAAGTTTTTGTAGATAAATTTTTGTGTTCACCCCTAGGCTCCTTTATGAAATATCCTACTGTATGTATTAAAAGTTTAGGCCCAACTGGGCTTCCAAACATATTTGTAATAATTATAATAATAATAATAATCATGTCATATTTATAACGCGTATATCACATTATGTCTCTCAGCGCTGTTTGAAATTGAAAATAAAAGGAAGGTTCAGCATACTACATTGCGTGATAACGTTAAATAACAAAATACAAACTACTATTAAATTATAGTGTGTTTGAATTCTTGCTATCACCCATCACCGTCAAACAGCCTACAAAAAGGGCAAGGCATATTGCTACTTTAATTTCTACCAGGATGTAATTAATTCAATGTAAAATTAGAGTTCATCGACTAATGGAAAGTAAATAGAATAACCAGGCTGTCATCTCTTTGCGTTGTAGCCTAAATGCGATATATAAACTTCATCTATTTGTTTTGTACCTGTATCAGGAGGACCAGCGTCTCTCCTTGGACCTGCATCGTCACTTCTCCTCCATGCATCTGATCAGGAATGAAATGAATACAATCAAATTAAAGATTATATGCAGGAAAGTTACATAGCCTTGAAAAGGGGAAAGCTGTATCTTACAATAAAACGAGAAGAAAATAACATTTACCTTGACAAAAATAAGTCAAAGGGTGTATCAATAAAATGGATTTAATTTTGACTGATACTTTATTTTTGATACACTAGACATTTTTGCCATATCTTTTTTTGCAGAGACTCTAGCTAGAGAAAAAAATTCTCACATGAAAGAAAAATGTTGACCACAAATTATTTTGTTTATAACACTAAGAAAACATTTGTGCATACATCAAGCTTCTCTAAATATTGCAAAAACAGTGCGTTTTTTATCCACTGAAGGGTGTACTAAATGCACTATCAATAGATATCTTGAGTGCGCCCTCAACAGAAAAAGAGAGAGAGAAAATGTTGTCAACCCTCACCTCTACCTTCATCACTTTCATCTCTCCTCGGTCCACGTTCAAATCCCCGGTCAGGCGCTCTCTCATAACCTCCAGCTGATCCTCGGTCAAACCCTCTGTCCGGGCCACGATCAAAGCCCCCACCTCCACCTCGGTCGTTCCTGTCGAACCCGCCTCCACCCCTTTCAAACCCTCTATCGGGCCCTCTCCTCTCGTAACCCCCGCGGTCAGAAAAACCACCACCGCGATCACCACCTCGATCACCACCACGTTCCCACGTCTGGCCAAAGCCTCGACTGTCCGAGCCTCCACCACCACTTTGATCATAGTTCCTTTCAAACCCACCACCACCACGATCCCTTCCAAATCCTCCACGGTCACCATCTCTGCCGCCACCTCCTCCAAAACCACCACGGTCGCGCCCTCCGAAGGAATCAGCATTGCTGGAGCCGCCTCGGTCTCGCCACATCGAGTCTCCGTCGCTTTTACTCTCTCGATTTGAGCTGCCCCCGTATCTGTCACCTCCTGTACCTGCTGTAAAAAGTGATTATAAACCGTACAGAGCAACTGTTGAAATCATTGCAAGATAGTTCCAAGTACCAAATACCATGTATTCTCATGAGCTATTTACTAGTGAAACAAAATAAATGTTGTTTTACTTGTTTTGTTTACATGCTAGTGGCTGCTAGAGCAGGTTTTACTGTACATGTACATTTAAAATCTACTTTTAAAAAGTATTCACAAACAGAGATAGAATTCTTGCCAGAAACCATCGAGCCACAGAGACCCTTAAATGGGGGATGTTCCCATGAAACCCTTTTCATTGCTCGTACAGTCAGAAGCAATATAGACTTGCCACTAATCCAAGGATAATTAAATCGACTTTTGTAAGGAAAGTTGTGAAGGATCACGCAAAGTCCCTAAAGTAAGTACCTTGATTCCATGATGAATCGCCGCTCCTGTCTGATTTTCTCCAGTCACCGGCTGTCTTGTCAAAGCCACCACCTCCTTTACCATCTGTCACAAATAAGAAAGTTAATTTGAACATATAAAGAAACTGACCAGAAATATATGATGTGATTGAAAAAGAGCAGAGAAAATGGGATTCCAACGGGATCCCATGGTGCATGTTGGAATCCCATTTTCTTTGCTCTTTTTCAAATAAAAAAGATGTACAACATTTATAGAAGAATGTCTTTCCCAACCAGACTGAAATTGAAATCCCATTTAATTTCCAAACAAGTGTGAAGATTTCCCTAAAATTAAAAAAGATCCCTTTAAAGGGGTAGTTTAGTTTTGGTAGAGGGCGCTGCACATCACAATTTTTTTGTGAGGTAATGAAAAACTGAGTATCGAATTTGAGAGAACATGCAATTTTAATGGTAGAATAAACTTTATTTGGTCAAAATTGACCCAGAAACGGCTGAAATATCAATAAATATATCTGATCTTATAATTATTTTGGGCCCAAATAATTAGATGATTTTTTTCAAAAATTTTTAAAAATGCTTGCACTTTTTCAAAAATTTTCAAAAGCGTTTTTTAAATAGTTGTTGATGATCTCTCTATTTAATCATTATTTCAATAAAACTATCACACGCATAATTTTGTATGAAAAATGGTTGAAACCAATGCCTTTTTAGAAAGCGCCCTCTTGTGTTTTAATGGCTCTTTTTGAACGATAACAGGCTTTTTACTTAGTCGTTTGTAAATTTTGTATACCTTTCGAGCATGGTGGAGTTATAACTATTAAGTTTATAATGTTACTGTCCAGGTTTGGTTACTAAAGTTCAGCCTTACCAAAACTGTACTACCCCTTTAATGCACTAACTACCAAGATACAAAGCCCTCTTAGTGATGGAAGTTCCCCAAGCCCTACATTTTCAAACATACCTGTTTGAGCCTGACTAGCAAGATCCACTCGTATCCTTCTGCTTCTTAGTTGCTGTAAAGTGAAAACAAAAGATTACTTTTTAGTTACAATTCAAATTACTCACAACACTTTTTTATTAGGAATATATATAGAAACATTCTTCCCAATTTCACTAGCATTCAAACTGGATACTGGATAGATAACAAATAACATTCCTTACTTCTGCCAATTTTGAGGAAAGTACTGTAAAGTTATTACTACCAAAATTATCATCATAATTACCATGGATCTCACCATCAGTATCATCTTCGTTGGCATCTCATCACATCACCATCACTATCACCACCAGGATAATCATCATCACCACATCATCACTTTCATAAAATCCTTATCACCATCACCACCACCATTATTTAAATGACCACTACCTTCAAATCATCAACTTCACCATTAAAATCATCAAGAGTTGTCAAAACTTACTTTATCGCTAAGAGAGAGTGCCTTGTATAGGGATTCCATGTCATCAATCTCTGCATAGCCAAACCCTTTTGGTCTTTGAGTGTCTCCATCCATCGGCAATCGCACATCGCTCACCTATTAAGAAATATGAATTATACATAATAAATATTGTTAATCATACAAGTACATAACTCTCTAAGTACATAATTCAATAAGGAAACAGGACTGAATTTGTTAGTACTGTGCAATGGAAAACAAGCTTAGCTGAAAACACATTATCAAATGATCATGAACAATTCTCATAAACATATAGTTGTGATTAAATCAGTCTAGGAGTATAAACCGAATGACATCATCAATTTCAGGTGACCCTGTAGTGCGCTGCTGTGGTCTTCACGAGAGCACGCCATGCAACTTAATCCATTCCTTCTCCAGACACTCTTGAGACATCGTCAGTCTAAGATGTCGGTTGACGACCTCTAATGACAGATCCATTTTTTGTTGTATAAGATAAAATTCTTCACATTGAAATTTGCCTTCTTGATCGTATCTGTGGAGCAGTCAAATAACAGATTTCCACGCAGGTTTTCAATGAAGATGGTTGTGTGTGTATAACATATATTCTTTAATTTGTTTAATTATTTATGACTCTTAAAGAGGAAGGAAACCCAGCATGGTGATAGACCCTATTAAGAATGGGACATTATGGACACTTCAAAAGAGCAATAAGATAGGTGAGAAGGAGTCGAGGACCTGCTCTTGAGCAAAATTCACCTGGGGAAAAAAAAATTCTTTTGGTTCTATTTTTATTGAGATTAAAGTTGTTGCTACACAAAACTCACATTGCAATCTTCCTGACTAAGGAATTCCTTAATGTCATCTGTAGAGCAGTCAAACGGTAGATTACCCAGGTAGATGGTGTAGGGTGGTTTATCCGGCAGCATACTCTTATCGATCAGGATTCCGCTAGCGCTCTTTGGGGCCGTCGGCAGCGCAATGGGTTGCGAGCTACGTGCATCCCATGGGTTCCCGCTGGAGACTGAATTGGAAAATAGATTGATGATCAAAGGGATACTTTGAGTTTTGGTCAAACTTAATTTTAGTAACCAAAACATGCACCATTGCAGTGTTTAGTGTCAAGGGGCATTTTGGGAAGTACCAATACTCAAGAGTACCTTTAAATTCGCAAGTATACTTTCTTTGAAAATCTAATAGTAAGGTAGAAGGTGCCAGGAGGTGGCTTTGCCTAGGAGTGAATTCTTTGATTTAGGCCCCCTGCCCATCTGATGAGTTAGATGGAAGATGAGACTCATAACAAAAAGTCATCTGTTTAGTGGCAGTAATCCAATGCCTTTATGCATGCAGTTGTATGAAATCTATTTCTTTTCCCAAAACACATTTGAAGTAAGGACTTCTATGGCGGTACTCACAATCTCCCCCATCAATATCAAAACATGGCCGTATTCACAATCTCCCCCACCGTTCTCAAAACATATTTGAAGTAAGGACTTTGATGGCAGTACTCACAATCATTATCGTTATCGGCCGATTCATCTGCCCACGATGACTTGGACGAGTAGACGAAGCTCGTGCCTGGCGCCGCAGAACTCTCGCCAGCCGACAGAAAATCATTCAGATTGACCGTCTTCCCCTTCACCTTGCCCTTTCCCTTCTTTTTGCCTGCATTTACAAACAAATTCATAAAAGAAAAATATACATCATTAACGGATAAGTTATCATATCTTCTTTCACATGGTAGGTGATAAATGTGTATTTTTCATTTTGTGTGTGTGGGGCTTTTCCCAATACTGTTATCTGGCTTTAACGTCATTGATAGGGCCCGTCATGTCAATTATAGGGCCTCTGTGGCAGGGTAGGAAATATACGGGGGCTAAGGGCGATTTTGCCCCCTAATTTTCAAAATAGCCCCCTGAAATCAGTTGGTAGCCCCTAAAATTACCATAGGGTATTTGTGAAAAATTTCTGGATATTTTGAAAAGTAATAATAAAAATAATAATTCCTGCATTAATAGCAACCATACTGAAATAAAACATTAATAAAGCATTTAAGTCGGATGAATTGATCAAGAAGAACTCTCACCAGCTGACAGAGACTAATTCAAATTCAATGTCTTCCTTTGTATCATATAGAATTAAATCAATTAAAAGAAGAAAAAAAACTTTGATGGCAAAGAGTGATTTTCAAAAGGCATCAGTAGACATATACCAAGACTTTATCCAAGATTTTTGTGGCAGCATTTATAAGGAAATGGACAAGTGAGAATCTACAAGTCAAACAAAACAAATTCTATAAAAAAAAAAGGTGTAGTTTGAAGATTACCAACAAAGTAAATTCCAAATATATGCATCAGCTGAAAGTGTGAGAACCATATATTTTGTCTTACCCTTCACATCTTAATAAAAATTATTATGGCATGCTATCAGGGAAATAAATACCCTGGGGCTAGAGGCGTATTCGCCCCAGAAATGCCAAAAAGAGCCTTCAAAAGTAAAAAACGAGCCCCCGAAAATTTGCCTAGAGTTCAATGCAAAACAAACTAAAGAGTGTTATTTGCATGCAAGTAAGCTTGAAAAGTAGCCCCCGAAAAATAATTTTTTTCCCTGCATTGCTTTGAATTATTTGAATGCTTAAAAATATCCATAAAAAGACAGACACCAAAATCTTTCATCAAAATGTTTTGCTTTTCGCCAGTTAGATGAACTCTTTTCCACCACTACTCATTAAATTAAATGAAAGATCACCTAATCACAATTCACACCACCTCTTTTCCAATGTTTATTCCTAATCCTAACAATTATGACATTGACAACATTAAAAGTATGACTGCATAATCATTGGCCTACAATGTGGCTAAACTTATAAACATAGTTCAGAAGAACATTTGTAGAGACATATGTAACAACTAACAGTAACACGTATCATTCTGACATTTGTTTACATGATTAATACAATTGATATACAAATATCTCTGAACCAGACATATCAGATAAGGCATTTAAGCATTACGTTCAAAGTTCAAACTGTTTTTTGCTGATAGAAGTTGGAAGGTACATATCTTCGACTATGAAGGTTTTGTATATCATTATCAATATTGTAAACAAAGAAAATGTCAGAATGATCATGACATTAAATTTTACACAGTTTACACATGCACATCTCGTACAAATTTTCTTCTGAACTAAGTATAAAGTAGCTAGTCTAACTCTAGAGTCTAAGTAAAGTTTTAAAAAAAAACGTAGTTACGAACAATACTATAGTCAGTCTATACCACATCTACTAGTAAATAGGTCCAGTGAACTGGACCATTTACACGCAACATATAGGAACTCGTGTATGCATCAAGTACCTGCCCGACATTATCGGTGTCAACTCATTCATTCCACATTCATGAAACATTGTATACACACACTGCTGTACACGACATATCAAGTCGTGTTTTCATTTAGCATTCGCTGCATTGCAATGGTTAAATTACTTACAAATGTTAATGTCTTTTCGTCAGTTGTTGACTCCTACCCGAAGCTCGGCCATCTTTGAAGAAGTGAAGCTACGACGCGCCCGCCGCGCCCGCATACGGTGATCATAAGCTAACCGTATAGTAAACAAGCTGCACTGGGGAACAATAGCACGCACGGACGTGCTTAGCCTTAACACAAGCCGTATACTCTTTTTTCTGAAAGAGGGCGCTAAACACGTACACATATTAAAATCTGCGCAACATTTTTAGAAACCACGGAGTAGATCAAAACAAATAAAAAACATCTGGAAAGAAGAATAATGAACCTTTTTTGGCGTCATGTATCTAGCAAGCGCTAGTAACGTTCCTGTGCGATTCTTGTCAATAGATGGCTCACTGTTTTTATGTACATTTTTAATTCAGTGTACATGTGGAACACGATTCGGGGTGTGCTGGAACTTACTAATTTTTTTCCAGAGAAAAAGAGCTCAAATGCCAGGAAAGTGAAGAGAAAGGACAACAAAAATAGCATATTTGGTATGTATAGTAGTTTAACTTTATTAATTTCTACAACATTCACCACCAACACCACTGTCAAAACCAAAATAGCAACACAAACTTGTTGCACGGGCTTGAACATGTTGTAAAATAAGGCGCACGTATGACCAATGCTAATTGACCTATGTGTGGTCTATACTAGACTACATCTACGGCTACGGCTACACACTCTTGTACACATACACACGTCAACAATGCCAATGGCAATGGCGACCACCGTGGACAAAAAACTTTAAAAGTCATGACAAACGCTGCACATTATAAAAAAAATTACACTCATTAAAAAGAGAAACAAAACCAGTTTACAATTACAGTTACACACATCATGACGTCACAGCAGTAATAACTAATATATTAATATAATTGTAATTGTTGTAACTTGTATTGCAAAAATGTTAACAATAATGTCAATATTGAGCACGGTGCATGGGACTATCCCCACACTCGCATTATTAACACAATCGATCTGTCACATATGGAGCGCGAACACCATTCCATGCACGCATCATGCAAAGGCAGCAGTCGCAGCTTGAGCACGGGGCAACTCCCGCAAGAGTTTCAGACAAGTTTACCCTTCCGAGCATACACGAGGACACGATGAGCGCGCGCGAAAATAAATTGGAGGCGCGGCAACATACAACAATTAATTCGCATTTCCTACCAAATGAAAAGGCAAATCACTTCAAAAATTAATCGGTTTATGGGTCTTATGTTCTATTAACTCGCTTGAAATGTTGACGATAAAGCATAAAGAAGAACACATAAAAAACACCATTGAACATGTTTCCTTATGTGAAAAAAAAAACTTACCAGAAGCCGCCATGTTGAACATATGTAAATTGCCAGCATGTAGTTTATGTACTTAAAGATCACAATTGGCAACACAATTATAAATGAATAAATCTACTGAATGAGATGTAATGCTTTGCCAAAGAATGCTAAGTTAATAACACATTAGTTGAAAAATATATTTATATGACATATAGTACATTTCGATAAAAACAGAAATGTGTTCTCAACTTTTGTTGTATACCCAAATTATCTTTCTTGAGTGTTCCTAAATTATTGACCCCAATAATATACACAGAGGTCAAATTTCGTTACCAGGCCTCGGTGTAAACGATTTCGAGGTGAATTTTGGAGAGAAGGAAACCACTTTTTTGTTACTTTTGTGATCTGTTTCACCTTTGTTGTCGCTGTTTTCAAAGAGTTGAAATGGTAATAATATCCTTTACTGTATCTATCCACTTTTGCAATGATACTAACAAATTAGCTATCGCCTAAAAAGTAATGTCAATGAAATTATGAATAGGAATGTGTGACCGACTGTGATGAGTGAATGCAGTGCAATGCCAATGCAAAAATGGCATGCATGCAAAGCGATGTGTCACAAAACGCTCAGTTTGTGGAATGCGAAGTGGCTACTTCTCACTCTTCTGTCTTAGTTATAAGTTATAATTTATAATATATTATCATGTATATCAAGCTTCCACACTAACTTTTTTTCTCTACTGCCAATTTTTTCCTGGCTCGTTCGGGCAAATAAAATTAAATCATAAATTAAATAAATCAAATGTATGGACAGGTCTCTTATCTTCGCGCGTATCCCAACTTCGCGGATCATAGGCGAGATAACGCAAAAATTAGAACACGGACACGGCGACGGAAATTTTCAATGTCAACTGAAAGAGCACACATCAATTACTCATCAACAAAAAAATTAGCAAATAAAGAGCAATATTTCTGAAGAAATACTTACTTTTTGTGGTCTTTTTTTGTAAATCACAACTTTGGTGTTCCAACAAAATTATGGAGGAGGAAGTATTCAAGCAAATTAGACGGAAATCGTTCCAGTAGAACATATTTGTTGTCATCGAAAGGCTGCGCAAAATGCTCCTTTATTCGACCTATCAAATTTACTTTCGGATCGAGCAATCTCCGTAGATAGCTTGACAACGCTGCGCGTGCTAAGATGCTAATTGCGCGCAAAATGTTTGCATCATCACACTGCCATTGAAATGCGTGTTACGGTTTGCTACACGGGATACGTGTTAAGTCAATGGCAGGGTGCCCATATGTATTATGCGCGAGTATGGAGACTACCGTACTCGGTGAAGAAGCTCTTGCTGATATGACATAGTCACGGAAATCGGGTCATTAACACCACGAATTGTGAGTTTAAATGAAATTGTTCAAGATAAATCGAATCCTCAGAATTTGAGGGGTAATTTATTATTGTTTCATTGAGATTACTGTAATTTTCTTGATCCTAAGCCACTTTGAAAAAATCCTAAATTTTCGTGCGCGAAGTTAGGATACACCTTCATACTTCAAATTTTACTTGCCCAACATGCCCAAAGGCCAAACACTGATTTACTTGCCCGCTTAACTTCTAAGTTCTAGTTCTCGATGAGATTTTCATGTAAGGAACTACATTCTTTCTAACACTAACAGACAACAGTTGAAGAGAAATTTAAGTTGCCCGATCGGGCAAGTAAACTAGACGGCAGACCAGGCATTTATCAAATTTTACTTGCCCGATATCAATTTTTACTAGCCCCAGGCAGGTGCTAGTGTCGGGCCCTGTGTATATACATGTCCCATACAGAACTATTCCTTCCATAAATATAAATTATGTCCCGTCTTCCACTCACCACTCCCAGTCCCAGAAATCCAGAGGCAGAGCCGAGGCAGAGTAAGACAAATCAAATACAAAGGCAAAGCATTAAAGTACTAAAACTAAAAGAGTCCAACTCTAGTCCAAGTTCCTACGATCGTGGTTACCGTTTATTAATGAAACATCAACATGTAATTTCAATGACAGACCTGACATTCTGAGCGTGAGGTAAGCACATTATGAAAATGAAGCCAGAAGGCAGAAGGTTAAACAAAATATCTTTGCCAACTGAAAACATGAAATTTAATGAACATTCAATATAATGTTCACTTCTTATGTTACTTTCATTTAATCATAATGGTGAACACTCATTGTTTTTGTTTCTTGTTTCCTTCTACATAGGCGGGAGAACTTGGTTTGAATGACCACCATCACACAACGGTGGTGAATTATATGCGCTTTGCCAGCTACAAACGCACACAGAACCTCCGCAGTGTCGAGGTTTGCTTTCAAGATGTGAAGGATAGCAGGTACATATATATTATGCATTTATTTGTCTTAGTAAGTTCTTCACTTTCTTGTAATCTCTTGGAACTACTAAACTATTCTCCAGTATTTAAAGTAACTGGATTGTACAAGCGTAACCAATTTATGGTACATTAATTGAAGCCTGTGTATAGTGATCAGCTAGTTAAAGGACAATGAAATCCAGACAAATGGTTGTATGAACTATAAGACACTAAATATAATGAATAGTCCCTAAAAATTTGAGCACAATCGGTCAAGAAATAAGAAAACTATGGCTCTTTGAAAAGAGCCATGTATTTCTTTGAGTGACTCAAATTGGCAACGCACTCTGGCAAAGTTGTGGACAACTCCCCATATATTTTGTACACAAAATTTCAATTTTGTTCAATTTTCTCAAAATTTATGTTTACCCTTCGTTTGAGTTCAACATATGTTTTGTAGAATGCTTTTATACATAACATATCATGAGATGGGGGAATGAAAAAATGTGACTATGAAGAAAACTGTTAAAATGGGAACTTTTGTGTACAAAACATATAGGGAGTTGTCCATACACTTATCAGAGTGTGTTGCCAATTTGAGTTCCCCATAGGAATAAATGGACAGATTCAAAGAGCCGTAGTTTTCTTGTTTCTTGCCCGATTATGCTCTAACTTTCAGAGATTATTCCTCTTAATCTCAACATTTTGCTTGGGTTTCATTGCCCTTTAAGTAAGGAAAAAAAGAAAAGTGACCACTGTAGACGGGTGACCATTATAGACAGGTTTTAAATCATTGTTTTACTCCTCAGGGGTTCAATTTTTGATGGCCACTGTAGGTAGGTTGGCTCTTAGATAGTCCTGAGGCAGGTGGCCACAAACTGCATCTTAACTTCTTAAGTGAGGAGGCCTAGCTCATTTAGCTTTGATTTTTACTTATAATTTATAATTAAAGTACAGTCAAACCGGTGTATAGAGAGCACCCAAAGGAAACAAGAAAAGTGGCCACTGTAGACAGGTGAACCCCTATAAAGACAGGTTCCATAACATGGTTTACATCTGCAGGGGATCACTTTTGGTGGCCATTATAGGCAGGTTGGCTGCTCTAGACAGGTGGCCACTAAGACAGGTTTGACTGTACCAGACAATAAGTGAAGGTCTCTAGTATACCTCTTACATTTTAAATTGAACAGACTGACTGATGACACGTTCACGGTGGACGAGGTGACGGACATGCTGGATGGGCTGGAAGCGGTTGTGCGCGGGGAAGTAGAGTCGGAGCTCATCAACACCTGCCACACCAACGTCCTGTTGCTACGGCAACTGTTTCAACAGGCTGAGAAGTGGCATCTCAAGCTGCAGGCCGATATCTCAGAATTGGAAAACAGGTGAAAATTATGGTGGTGTCTTGATGATGGTGATTATGATGATGATAAAAAAAAGGTGATGAGAAGGATAAGGTATGATAATGTATGATAACCAGAAGAGTGTTGATGAGAATGATGATGATAAGGATGAAGAGAGAGATGATGATGATGATGATGATGATGATGACAACGATAAGAGGGTTATCATGGTAGTAATGATAATGAAGGGCAATTATAATCAAACATAGCTGATGTAATTTCCTTGGAATGTGTTATACTAGACAAGAATGTCTGTTGCTGTAAAGAAACTGAAGAAGAATTTCCTATTTAATTGCAGTCTAACGATGACAAACAAAACATTTTTATTTTGTGATGATTTATATTATGTTTGTTTTTTTACAGGGAGCTTATTGAGATGATTGCCAAATTTGAAGAAAGTAACTTTACAGGTGCTGCTGTAAGTATGCAATTTAATAGCTTGAAATAGAGTATAATATGCTGTAAAAAGTAACAATTTTCTCTGACTTCATTACAATATGATAACAATATATATATTCTATCGAAAATCTATGTTTCAAATAATGTTAAACCTTCTAAATGTAAAGCAAAGAATGATTCTTGATTGCTTTAATTCAGCATTTAGAGAAGTGAGCTTGGAAGCTTAAAATCTTACATATTTTCTTATGCAAACAACTTTTTTTTCAAGGAATATTGTTTTGGGGGCATTAAAATACATTTGTACATGCCAATTTTCAATCTTAACATTAAAGATTATTTTGTACTCTCGTTTGTACTTTAGATTTTTGTAATAACAAATGTTTTATTCTTCTTGAACATTTAGCAAACCACCAAGCCAAACTTTGAGCTGAAGCGTCTGGACCCGATGGAGGGTGGAGGGGTGCAGCTGCTACAGAATGAGATTGATCGGCTGAACCAAGAGAATGAAAAACTCAAGGACAGACTCAAGCAGGTGGAAACACAGGTAAGAATATACTAGAAACTTGCAAATTCAAAGGTGGGGGAGGGGGGGGGGGGGTTGGGTAGTACATAGTGTGGACCATTCAATGGATGTAGAAAGTTGAAATGGCTATGATGGGAGAAGGGGTACAGCTGCTACAGAATGAGATTGATCGGCTGAACCAAGAGAATGAAAAACTCAAGGACAGACTCAAATAGGTGTTATCATAGGTAAATAAAACATGCCAAAATCACTAAATATATACATATTATCACATTTTAATATGCAGGCACCTTATACTCTAAGAATTTAGAAGGTTTAAATTGGCTATAGAGGGAGGAAGGGTACAGCTCGACTTAGAGAATGAGATTGATTTTTTTGCTATAATTTATCCATGCCCACAATTTACTTTGGGATTAGTATGTTTACACACCTAGTCTATCTTATTTATCTAAAAACATTTATTATTATTATTATTATTATTATCATTATGAAAATTATTATTATTACTATTATTATTATAATTACTATTATCATTATTATTATTATTATTATTATTATTATCATTATTATTGTTACAATAGTGAAGATTTTGATTCTGTACTTCTCCCAAAATAGTAAGTCCAGTTGATCAGATTTAGTTTTGTTTCTATTATTATTGTTATTAAATTATAATTATCATTATTATTGTTGTTATTGTTATTATTCTTCCACAGGCCACTGGAGCCCTTAGAGACAAGAACGACCTTGAATCCAACTTGAGGCGGACGCAGGACGAGCTGAGCAACGAAAAGGGAAGGAAGCCACTGTCGGATTCAGCTGACACGGGCGAGATAGAAAACCAGATGGCCGCTCTCAAGTCACAAATGGAACAGGTGAGCTGGGACTGCATCACATCTGGGCCCCTGTTGCAGGAAGAGATACAATCGATTGTAGGTTACAATTAATTGTAAGTCAGATCATGTGTTCTAAATGCACCAATCTGATTGGTTGAAACGTGCACATTTTCTGACTTACAATTAATTGTAACTTACAATCGTCACCTCTTTCTGCATCGGGCCCTGTTTTGACTGGAGGATGCTATGTTTTCCAATGGTTCCGCATGCCACGTTGTCTGAGCATGCACTAACAAAAGGGGTTATGTAAGTAAGAACTGACATAGCAGCAGACACATCAACAGAAGCTACGTAACCCACTTTTGTTAGTGCAAGCTCAGATGATGTGGCATAATATGTCTAACCATGGCAGCCTCCAATGGTCCATCAAAACAGATGACTAAAAAAAAATTGATTATTTTCAATATTAGTGATACCCAAGAGGAAATATACAACTAGAGTCTAGAAGTGACATGAATTGTGCAATTATTAGTAAAAGTAACGGAAATTCCAGCATTTGTCCTCCCTGATAATACTGCTCAATATGCGTTTCTGGATTTAATCAATCCTATTATGATTATTGTAAGTTAGTATTGTGTTCTATAACCATGGTGGTATTTATTAAGAATCATTATTTTGTGTCATAATTAGACGCTTTCTTAATTGCAAAGTATTATTTTTCTTTTGTTCTCATCTGCAGAATATGAAGATGACCTCAAGCAGAGCAGATATGTTAGAAACGGACCTCACCTCTTCAAAACACAGACTGCTAGAGATTCAGGAGCAACTGGAAATGAAAGAAAAGGTAAGATGAGCTGATAATCAGCTGATGATCTCAGAGCTGCCAAGTCTCCCTGATTTTGCAGGAGACTCCCTGAAAATAGACCAAGCTTACTGCATCAGATTTCATCCCATCAGCCAATACTCCCTGATTATTGAAAGATTAGTATCATTAGGTTGTATGCATTTGAAAGATATATCTCCCTGATTTCTGATGAAAATTCCCTAAATCTTCCTGATTCTTGAATTCTTGAAATGTTGGTAGTTCTGTGATCTGAATATAATTTTGGGCCATGCAGTCAAATATTTGCAGGGCTAGCCATTTATGCAAATAATATTTTGTTCTAACAATACCTTTAGAAGAATGGTTTGTAAGATTAGCATGCAACTCATTCTTTCCTGCATTCACTTGATGAAGTACATAACCTGTTTTTTAGTGGCATAGCATGGTCGGAAAGCACACTCTGTTTTGTAAAAGACTTCCTCCTTATGTTGTTTATATTACATTATTTAGGGGCTCTTACCCCCATGCCATACCCCTACCCCCCCCCCCCCCCCTCCCTCGGGACTACGCCACTGCTGTAATTCATTTTCCTTGGGTTTTTTTTACATTTGATTTGAATTTGATTTTTTTTTTTCAGGAATTGGAGAAGAAATTTAGTTCAACGGGGGCCTACAAGAACCTCAAGTCAATGCTGTCCAAGAAGAACGACCAAATTAAGGATCTGCGTTCCAGACTTCGCAAGTTTGAAGGTGATGATTAAATATAACTCGTTTAGAAAGTGCAGAAAGTAGTAAAAAACAGCAATGTGCGTATATAGTATACAAAATATGGAGTACTGATTATACCTTTCATAAATTATTTGTGAAGGGTTAGTTAGCACATAAGGCAGGTTTTAGAGTTTGTAATTGTAATTTGTCACCTTGAGGTAAGACGTAGGAACTAGATACGACAATCCACAAATTGATTTCGGTATTTAAGATGCATTCTCTATGGTCCCAGGACAGAATATTTACTGGGATCAGTCCTGAATGTATTAAAATGGTCGAGTAAGTCAAGAACACTTCAGTCAAGAAATACTCCTTGGTATAATGTTTTGAACAGTTAATTTTGTTAAAAGCAGTCTATTATTGTTATTTTTATAATGCAAATGCACTATACTGTATTGGTATGGATTGGATAGGAAAAAGAGATTCGCAGCACAATCAGAATTCAGCACAATTTGTAAATGTACCACACTAGCTAGAACACTGTTTAATTTAACATTTCAGAACTATTTGAATATAGTAAGTATCTTTTTAGAAAATTGAATACTCATCTCTGTGTTGTACTTTATTCTTTCAATCATGCAACAACTAATGTAATAAATAATTCTAGTGGTAATAATTTAAGCATCATAGCATGTATGTGGCATTATCAAAGTGCTATTCGAAGGTGCAGACTGCATTCAAATTACCCTGGCTTTAGCTACCAGGTATTAAAGCACATCAAGTAGTTAACTTATAGGAATAAATCTGGTCAGAACCCTTAAGTTTTTACTAAAGCTTGGTTTGAGAGCTGGCATCAAATGTGAGAGAGGTGCCACATGTGATATGTTTGGGTATTAAACACATGATCTTCACATCGAAAGACGTAGGTCTGTATCAATACACTACAGTGAAACCTCATTATAACAAGCAACTCGAGTCCATTTACCTTGTTATATCAGATATCTTGATGTATCAGCTCTTTAATTCAATAAAATACATAGAACCGGGACCTGAGAAATTACTTTGCTATATCAGGCACCTCATTATAACAGAGCTTTATCTCACTATAAAGAGGTTTCACTGTAGATGTGCTTCATGACTCTGTACAGTTGAACCAAATGTGAGAGAAGTGCCACATGTGATATGTTTGGGTATTAAACACATGATCTAAGCATCAACAGACATATAGGCCTGTATCAATACACTACAGTGAAACCTCATTATAACAAGCAACTTGAGTCCATTTCATTTACCTCGTTATAACGGGTATCTTGATGTATCAGTTGTTAAAACCGGGACCTGCGAAATTACCTTGCTATATCAGGCACCTCATTATAACAGAGCTCACTATAAAGAGGTTCAACTGTACTCCCAGAATGACATTAAACAATTAATGTGCTTCATGACTCGGTCAAGTGGAACCCTGTTATAAATGAGAACCGTGGGAAAAGGTATCTTGTTAATATCACGGTTTGAGCAAAATAAGAAAAAGCTTGGGCCATCAAAATTGCCTTGAACTATAAAAGGGTTTGTTGGTATCAGAGCTCTTCATAACAAGGTTTCACTCTACACATTTACAAACATACCTCTCCATATCTCTCTTATGGAACAGGCTTATAATTATGATAACTTGTTTTTCTATTGTGTAGACAAGGGATGTCTGTTTGGTTCTCTTTCTTTGAATTATGGATGTTTTATAGCAGTGCATGCACATTTATATTTTCTCGCGTATTATAATTTCAGTGTACAGTTGTGGACTGGTTTGATATTTTATCCATGAAAATGCAGATATGTTTATACTTTTACTTTTACTTGTCTGTGCTTGTGATAGTGTAAATGCCAAATTTCAGTATTTTCATTTCAATGTATTCTCCTATATTTCATTCCAGTGGTTTAGTCCAAATTCATGAAATTATCAAAATAATATCTCAATAGTTGTAGAAGTAGACTAAAAACAGGACATGATACCTGAAGAAATCTTAAAGTCGTAGACAAATATTTGTGTAAAATGTTCTAAAAAACCTTGATGTACATGAAGTGTAAAAGAAATTTTGCAAATAGTACATTAATTTCCGTCCCAAAGTAAATTTGTATTCTATTTTCTCTTATGTTAATCTCGTTATATAACTTTATGCTGTTGTTTGTCCTGTAAAGTAGTGATATTTACAAAGCATAATACATGAATTCCTGCACACAAAGTAACCACCTCTTAATATCCTCTATATCAAGACGATACTAGCAATGTTTTGTGCTATACAAGTTTAACTTTGGAATGGTTTAAAACCCACGAGCGCAGCGAGTGGGTTTTAGATCATTCCAAAGTTAAAAGAGTGCAGGACAATAATCTTACCGATCCACAAAATATGCCTGTGCAGCATTTGTTTTATAAAATGGGCGCAAAAAATGCGAAAATCAAACTAAAGTGAGCCATGCATCAGTAAAAACTTTTACAAGCTAATTGACCAATCAGAAATGCAGGGATTCTTCTACCCATTTTATAATACAAACTAATGCTCTTATTCACTAGTTTGATACTGAACCAGTACTTGAAAGAAAGTTGAGTACTAGGATGGGCTTATATCGTAATATTTTAGTTTTACCATTGAGAGATTTTACAGAGCGCTTTAGTCCATTACTTCAGTTGTGTTTTTTTATTTTTTATTCATAAAATGTGGCCATTTGTATGTGATAGTTGCCACCTATCAACAAACTGCACTTCAGAAAAAGAAAGTTTGTGTGAAGAGCTACATGTATTTATTTCATCTGTCTTGCATGCATACATACATTTCCTGTATTCATTAGCAAGATGTACTAAACATTTACTTATGTTGTATACTTTTGTTGTATGTGCTAAAAAAGTTCTGATGAAAAATGTTGTCCTTTGTTCTGGTTTCAAATGTAAATTTGTGTAACGACGTACAACATTATTTACCTCAAGCGTATTTGAGACAGGAAACTTGTTTCTAAATTGATGAGATGTCATCAACTGTATCTATCTTCCAAATATCAGCCTGGTTAAAAATATGAACGGTTAAACGAATCTATGGGAGATGCATACTCATTTGATTGCAAATTAATCAAGTAAACGGTAATTATTGCTCTTTTTGCTTTGAAGATACATAATAACACTTGTTATGGATTGTATGCAAATGAAGAAAGTACAGTGTATTTGTGACCGTTAAGGATTACTTGTATTGTTTATTACATTCAGTTGCAATAATAATACAGGGGTGCTTTATTGATTGATGTCAAAGTTTCTCACATTTTTCTCAAAGAAAGATCAGCGAAGCTATTGTTGAGATTTAGAATTTTATTCAATTAGCCAAATCTTTTTTATTACTATTATTATCATTATAAATATTATTGTCATTACCATTATTATTATTCATGATTATTATTATTATTATTATTATTGCTATTATTATTATTACTATTGTTATTGCTATTATTTATTATTTTTGTATTATTATTATTACTACTATTATTGCTGTTATTATTATTATTATTATTATTATTTATGATTATTATAATTATTATAATTGTCATTACTAATATTATTATTATTAGTATTATTATTGCTGTTATTATTATTTTTGTATTATTATTATTATGATTATTAGCTAAACGGATACAGATGAAAGCAAAATCAAATCTCAATGTTAGATCTGCTTTTTGTTCAGACAGGCACTGGACTTTAGAGGTTGAAAAAGACTATTAAAGAACGTGGAAAGTTTGTGTACTAGCTAGCACCAACATTAATATGATGCCGCTCTCAAGCCTTTCATTATTTATTGTCTATAAAATGTGGTGTTTGTATAATGAAAAATGTTTTGAAAAAAATGTTATTTGCATCCTTATAACTAAGATTTAGATGTGTATATTTGTTTCCTAAAAAGAAATGGTTACAACGTGTGTAAGCAATGAATTTCTGTATAGACCTAATAAAACATAGAATATGAATATTTCAAAAGGAAATCTGTGGTTTATGTTTCATCATTACAATACACGTTTTAAAAAAAAAAAACATAAAGGGTACCACACCCCAAAATAATTATCTTATAAATGAAAGGTAACATCTTTAGTAGTCCATTCCATCAACAAGTCAGAAAAATGTGTTTTCCAGAAAAAAATATATACTTGGAAAACGCATCACCATTCTCAAGCATGTGTTTATGGGTCTGCATATACGAAGACTCCTTTGTCCAGAGCGAATGAATCGTCCGGGATTCTATTGTCTCCAAACGTATGCGTAAATAGAATTGGCGCGTACGGAACCATGAAATAATAAGGTTCCGTAAGTGGTGGTAATTTAATTGCATTGTTTATGAATAACACAACCCTTTGCAAAATGTGGAGTATCATTTTATGTCACAAAACCGTACCAAAACATAATTATGTGTTGTTCCTTGCCTGGTGTGTTGCTATTAATTACTGTGCTTGCTTGCTTGCTTGCTTGATTGATTGATTGATTGATTGTTTGATTGATTGATTGATTGATTGATTGAATCATTCTTCATACATTTATGTATTTTCAATTGTTAAAAGGTATAGAAGATACGAATTACAGTTGCCATTAATTACTGTGATTGGTATTGCTTGATTGATTGATTGATAGATTGCTTGATTAATTGATTGATTGATTGATTGATTGATTGATTGATTGATTGATTGATTGATTGATTGCTTATTTGATTACTTGATTGATTGATTGACTGCTTGATTGATTGCTTGTTTGATTACTTGATTATTGATTGATTGATTGATTGATTGATTGTTTGCTTACTTGATTGGTTGATTGATAGATTGCTGGATTAATTGGTTGATTTGATTGATTGATTGATTGATTGTTTGTTTGTTTGTTTTTTGTTTGTTTGTTTGCTTACTTGATTGTTGATTGGTTGATTGATAGATTGCTGGATTAATTGATTGATTGATTGATTGATTGGATTGATTGCTTGTTTGCTTACTTGATTGATTGATTGATTGATTGATTGATTGATTGATAGATTGCTGGATTAATTGATTGATTGATTGATTGATTGATTGATTGATTGATTGATTGATTGATTGCTTTTGATTACTTTGATTGATTGATTGATTGCTTGTTTGATTACTTTGATTGATTGATTGATTGATTTGATTAGATTGATTGATTGATGATTGATTGATTTATTGATTGATTGATTGATTGATTTGATTTGTTTACTTGATTGATTGATTGATTGATTGATTGATTGATTGAATCATTCATTAATTCATCCATCCATCATCCATCCATACATCCATTCATTCATTCATTCATTCATTCATTCATTCATTCATTCATCATTTCATTCATTCATTCATTCATTCATTCATATCATTCATTCATTCATTCACATTCATTCATTCATTCATTCATTCATTCCGATTATTTCAAGTATACAATTAGTGTTTGAATTTGTATGAATAATCATTCATACCTTGTGGGATCTAGTCCAATCACCCAATCTTCATTTGCATTGTTTTCCTTCCTACTTCATAGAAGTGTGAACTAGCTTTTAGTGGGGGGGGGGGGGGGGGGGGGTGGGGGATATCCCCCAATACTTGAGATGGGGATGGCATGTATTATTATCCCCCCTTCCCCCCCCCCCTCCCCAATATTTGAGATGCGAAAGTGATACAATAGTCCTTCTTTTAACTTAAAAAATAACTACCCCCCTAAATAAATGCTTATAATTTCCATTACTGATTAATTGTCTCTCAAAATGAATTTTACAAAAATAATTCCTATAGTTTGTTATGTATATTTTGTGTAAAAAAGACAGATTATCTCATCACTTCATGCTGAATGAGCACAGATTAATGACAAATGACCCAATTTCAAAAGTCATAACTTACACATGCCCTGTACAATGTTGTGAAGCCAGCACATGTGTTGCATAATTATGGTTATGAAATATTGCTGATCGAAATTCCATCCATTTTGATTTTGTATAATGGCACATGTGGTTAAATGCATAATTGCGATTGTAAAATAGTGCAATTTGAAATTTCTTAATACTCAATAAACTGCAATATTAATATTACTTTTGCGATTTTGAAATATACTATTTCTCTTAAATGTGTGTTACTCACCCTGACCTAATGGATACCCCCTTTATTTACAACAATGTTTTCCTAACTATCATAGAAATATTTTGGCAAGTCCAAAATTTTAAACGATTCCTTGGTATGAATATGACCTGTTGTTTAGGGGGGGTAGTTACATTTTGTGTTCAGGATTTATATCTTGAGAGTGCTACATTGCCAAAATCCAAATCTTCAGGGGGTGCGCCCCTGTATCCCCATTCAGACAAACTCACCCAGTCCTTGTCTTATTCAGAGATTTCTCGCTATGCCCACTCAAATTATGACAACATCTTTAGTTCTGATATAAAAAATCGATAAAAACATGGGCACCACAGATGGTCGAAATGGACGTATCAAACTACCCCAATGGCGACAATGAATTGACGCCTATGGTACAAACTTATGGCAATGCGTTAAGCATCCATGCCGTCAATTGTATTTTGGCCCATGGTAACACATGCACATTATCCCATACGACCTGCAGCAATAGAATGTTCACACGATTCTTGTTCAAAATTATCAGATCACAGATTAATCATTTTATCTTCATTTTGTCAGTTTGATAGGTCAAGATAGTAACTAGATCCCCTTTCAATCTTTGTTTGCTATATTCACCCAACCAATTTTGCCGAGTTAACTGCTACATAGTACAGCATGTTTCCCAGAGCAGTCCGTGTCTGACACACTCCCCAAGCAACGTGCTGTCACTGCAAATTCAATTCTTGGCTTTAGGGGCGCGCACTACCTGCCATACAGACTTGCGCCGCCCCTGCCCTGAGATGTTGTAATGAGGGGACACACCTGCACCACCTGCACACTGCACCCTGCACATTGTTTATAGTGCACGGAGAACAACCACCATCACTTCACAACACCACATCACCAACAGCACGCAACACAGCACACGCCCTCTCCAGGACAGCGGTTAACGCTTTTGGGAGAGAATTCTTCAAGGTTCCTTCAAGGTTATAGTCTCGTACATGTTTTAGTTTTGATGGTATGTTTAGTGATTATCAAAATAATTATTCACTATATACCACTATAAAAACATATAATAGAGACACTATAATTATCAAGATGTACATCCGTACATAGAATAATTTAGTGTGGTGAGACCATAGGTGTTGAACACCCCAAAACACCCCCTCGGTACGGCCATGGTGAGGACACAATAATGATAAGAAAACAATTGTCACCGACTCACAATAACTTGGCAAAATGTGTGTACCGAGTGTGTGGAATGTGGAATGTGTAGATGTAAAGTGTGTGTTTGTTTCTGTGTATGTACCCCCCATTGCAAAGCCGTTGCCCTATTAAGTAACCTTACATTTGTTAAGCAAATTAAAAGCAATATTTATATGTAATTATGTTCTCGTATAATGTAAAATTACTTAGCCCGTTACGTATTATGTCACCTTGTTATTATTTGCAATATTTATATGTAATTGTGTTATTGTAAAACTACTCAATTCGGCCTGCGGGCTGCCATGGCAGTGTTTTTAAACCATTAATAAATAAATTAAATAAATAAATAAATACAAAATGTTAATTATCATAATCCGAAAGCTGTGCTCAAGTTGTGTTGACACCGTGATCAATAATGACAAAAGTAATATAGTTGATATTTAGCCTATACTTCAACATTTATTCACATTTTGTTTTCAAAACTTTTTTACAATACAACATTTGACAATTATTATTTATAGATTTAATGAACAAATTGTGAATATCTTTTTAAAGCCTGGTTTGACAATCGGTATTTTTTAGTAAAATGATATTTATGATAATTGTTTCATTGTAACATTGTCGGTGATAATAAGTAATATCTATAATTATGATACTATCGATACAATGGCTACTACACTTCTGCTGACAATGGAGCAATCTAAATAATTGATACCAAAGAAAATGGACCACTGCACAATGGCAAAATCATCATGAAATAAAATATTGAATTCATTTTTAACAATGCTATTATTAAAGACAATAATATGCAATACGTATATGCTGTTAAACATAATTTTATTTATTTGTCAAAAATATGTACTCAATATTCCAAAATCATATTATTGGCATTATTGAAATGGTTCCCTATTTTCAGTTTCAATCACCATCCATATGCGATTAGTGTGCCAATTCGTTTAAAGTGATCCAGTAAAATGTCTAACCCACGAAAATTACTTGAGCTTCCTCGTTTCTCTTCTGCCGTGTTGTTTAGCTATGGTAAGAGAAGAATAAAATAGGGTTAGTATATTTTTCAAAATGTCCCTTAGGGTATGAGATAATTATTTTGGTAAAAAGTACAATTGCCGTAGCTGGAACACGTCCGGCCGGCGGCGCCACGCGATCGATGTACCCGGACTGTTGAGCCCGAGCGCGCGCAAATTATGTACCGTCTGTATACACGGGTGCGGATATCGTCAACCATAGACCTCTTTAGTCAAACGGACGATTATTACTGCGACAAATCTATGGCAGGCCATCAGATTCGGTGATAAAAAATGAACTCAATATCGTTTTTTCACTAGGTAAACAGTGGTCGTTATTTCTCATTCTAAACTTTCACGAATCTTTCAATTGTATTTTACAATGATATTGATGTAGGATTGGATGCCTCAAATGTCATTTTGTGCAATATCTGACACTTTACAGGGATCACTTTAACTGTCATATACCATGCTATTTTATTTTCATTATAATCCGTCATCCCGGTGGTCCAATAAAGTAATGTCCAAACAAATTGCCAATCCGTAATATCTAATTGTCTATACAGTAAATGTATGATATTTAATAATGGTACGTAATTTAATAATGGTCGAATCTCCGTATTCATGGTTTGACCTTTCATCTCGGGTGTCCTTGAGGCGTAGGTATGGCCGTGCAGAGCAGACCAGACGGCTCCCTGGGCGTGAGGAGGTGCTGCCCCCGTCGATGTAGTCCCATGTCAGGTTGACGAGTGGCACGCTTGGTACCACCAGGCCCCGTGGTAATTGCCTGGCGCAGTTGACCCCGAGCCGCGTGGTCGGCGTCGTAGGTGGAGAACTGGTAATCCGTTGTGGCTGGACAGCGAGTCACCCGCGTTGCCGTACGTAACCCCAGAAGTAGCCGCGGTAGCTGGTTGGAGTGAATGAATTGAATAATAAATTGATAATTAATAAATTGATTGATTAATGCATGCCATGCATACATGAATGATCGATCGATCGATCGAACGATCAGTATCAATCAATCAATCAATCAATCCATCAACAATCAATCAATCAATTAATTAATCAAATCCAATCAATCAATCAATCAATTAGCAATCAATCATCGATCAATCAATCAATCAATCAATCAATCAATCAATCAATCAATCAAATCAATCAATCAATTAAGCAATTCAATCCAATCAATCAATCAATCATCAATCAATCAATCAATCAATCAATCAATTCAATCATCAATCAATCAATCAATCAATCAATCAATCAATAATTCATTCAATCAATCAATCAATCAATCAATCAATCTATTAATCAATTAAGCAATCAATCAATCAATACATTTAATGAAGGATATTGAAATTGAAATGAAAATAAATAAATAAATGAACGAACGGATTAACAACAAATAAACGAACGAACGAACGAACGAACGAACGAACTGAACGAACGAACGAACGACAACGAACGAACGAATGAACGAAAGCGAACGAACGAATGAATGAAAATGAAAGAAAATTGAATGTACACAGTATAGTAATAGCCGGGGAATGGTTACGGGGAATGGGGTTGCAATTTGATTC